>VYXD01004737.1:574818-614198 GCA_013397195.1 Hylia prasina | reverse complement strand
TTTCCTCTTAAAGGAAAATGTATTCTCTAATCCTGTCAAGCCATGAGGCGTAATATTAGAGTCTGGAAGATTTTATATTGTAATTTAACTATTATAGAATCTTACATGAACTTTTCCTGTTCCCAGGCACAAAAATGCAGAGATATCCTTGGACATGAAGCTATGGAAAAGTTCAGGATGCCTGTAAAGCCAGGTTAACACAGCAGTTATGAGGAGTTTATGGATGAATGCCATTAAAAGAAGCCAATGCTTCCTTGGCTACCTAAGATTTTAGTGATGTTCATGTTCTACCAGCAGCTTAAGCTCAGTGAGTGACCCCACTGACTGAGCCACCACAGCTGACCCCAGTTCAGCCCCCAGGAACCCCTCAGCACAGCAAACACGGGTGTAGGGAATAAACAGTGAGAAAGCAAAGCACCATCCTTGTAGGACAACATGACAGAAATCTTCCCTAAATGTCCGGAAGCAGAACAATGCAGAGTCCCCAGGCAGGTGCAAAAGGAGAGCCCTTCCTTGCAGAACCAGGCCCTTTTAAGCAGTTACCCCATTATCAGTTACATCCCATTTAAGCACAACAAATGTACTCCAACCAACCACCATAACCCACGATGTGAGCACATCCTGGTTAAATAACTCATTTTTCTACCTCTAACTCAGCTGAGTCACTTTGCCACAGCCCTTTTCTGCTCAGCCGGAGTAGCAGGCCTGAGCCATGGCTGTACAAGGGTGACAAGGCCTTTATTCTGTAAGGTTGCACCTACAGGCAACAACTAAACAACCCCTGATCCAATATTAACCTACTGAACCCTCCACTGCAGCCTCCTGAGAGGCCTGGAGGCAGATTTTGGTTCAGTGCTCCTTCGCACCCATGAGCAAGTCCAGCCCCGTGGTTCAAGGTTCTCTGGCTCTAAAACCTCACTTCTCAGTCTTATTTCCAGCACCAGGACAAAAAAGTGCACACTGTTTTTTTTTTTCCCCCTAGCAAAGCAAAGGAGGTATTTTTCTCAAGTTTTGTTCATAAACCTAGATAATTGTATTAGCTTTCCATCTCATTGGGATTGACAAAAAATGACATAAAACACTGGTATGGCAACAAAAAAATCTACTTTGACTTATGCTACATCTCCATACACACTCTGAATAGTCCTGGTAGCTTCAAAAATTGTCCTTTTGTCTTCAATAAGTAACAGAAATTTAAGTATTTTGCACTGGCAATTACAGATGTTCCTCAGACTTGTTACATACTTAGAGCCCCTATGCAAATGCACAGCCCGTGAGCAGAGCAGTGCAGAGCACCTTGTCCTCCAGGAACCAAAGGTGTTTCACAGGGACACCACAGCCCCTTGTCCCTTCATCTGGTGAGGCAAACTCGGTGTCAGAACATGTTTAGAATGATCAAAAGGCAAACCTACCAAAAGGGACAAAAGAAAAATCTGAGGGAAGGGGGTTGCTCCACACCAAGGGTTACACCCACACAAACCAAAGCTAATTGTGAGCCCTTTGTGAAATTTGGGGACGTGGAATTCCTGCACCTCACCACAGCAGGGTTACAGAAATCCTTGGATAGAAGCAAGGAGGGTTCTCCCTGTGGCTGCAGCCATTTGAAAGTGTCCCTTGGTTTGGTGTTCCACTTTGGCCTACCAGCACCAGAAAAGCTTCAACCCAGCATTTGTCCATGGGTGTGATGAAGAACCTGCTGAAATGAGCACCAGCTGAGGAAAACACACGCACTCTCAGAAAGGAAAACTTGTTAAAAAGAGAGGCACAGCCCTGGGCAGCAGCAGGACGTGCAGCCATGGCTCAGTGTGCACCAGCTCATTTGGAAAGACATTTCCAACTAATCCAGCTTGGCAGAGGGAACCAATCTCACGCAATCTTCCCTCTTTCTCCCAAACCAATCACTCGTAAAACCTCCCCCACGCTTCTGACCTGCTGGTCAAGAATATTACTTGGCAGGGTTTGAAAGCAAAAATCCTCAGAGGACAGGGGAGAAGCTTTCGAGGTGAGGCAGGGAAAGGAAATAAGGTTTTCAGTTCAGGCAGTGCAGATGGTAACTTGATTTAGCATCGAAGGAGTCTTTAGCCTTCGCATGGATGCCCAACCAAGGGACACGAGGTAATGGGCCAGCCTTGGGTGATCGAGAGATCTGAAAAGAGATAAACAACCCTTTCCATTTATCACAACCTCCTACCTCCACTAATGATGAAGGAGAGGTGTTAAATGGATTGATTTGCATCTGGGCAAGGCTGGGGAAGGGAACATAAGAGGAATATTCTCATTTATAGAAGAAATAAAACGAATGGATCACACAGAGTGCTTTGGGTCTGCAGGCCAGGCTGGCAGGGACACCAGGCCAGAACCAGCAGCACGGCTCCCCAGGGTACAGTCACAAAACTGGTATTGTTCTGTGGAGTTGTCATAGTTGGTCCTTTTCTTCTTTTCGGTGTCTTCCATTTAATATCAACAATAACCCCTGGCATCGCCCATGTGGAGCTCCAGGCCCAGAAATTGGAGCAATAGCCACAGAGACTAAGGCAATGTGAAAATTATCAAAGAAACAAAATTTTGATACAATTAGAATCATATCAAACTAAAATAAGTGTTAAAAGCAATACATAGCAGTGGAGATGGTATTGCATAAAATACACTTAACTCACAAAACTGTAGTTTAAAAGAAACCCAAAAAATTTAAAAATCAAAACAATCAGCTAAAACTCACCATTAATATCCAGTAGTTTAAAACACCCCAAAATAACCATTATATACAATTATGTCAAAGCAGAGCTTCACTCTTGAAGAAACCATCGCCTGCCCTGTAACACCTCATATTCAATACCAGGGATTTCACTCTCTGCACTGTCCTGAGAGGGATCTTCCTCCTGCCCCTACAAGATCACTGTCCCCAGAGCAGCTGGATTCAGTCTGGGTCACATGGCAGTAGTTGCCAACACAACCTTCAACTCACTAAGGCCAATTTGCTTTTTCTCTCTGAAAAGCCAGAAGGAGGGAAACATTCACAACAATACAAAAATAATACAATATGCCTGTCCCACTGGCATCAATCAATCAATCCATTATTCCCTGAGTGCCCTGATTCAGGAGTAAATCTGTGGGGGACACAGACTGGGATACAGGAGCTGGTGGTAGGTTTTTGTGTCACTGACAGCCTGCAGTGCCTGTGACATCCACATCCAGCTCATGGTGGGATATTCCTCTTTTCTTCTCCTCCCTCAGCAAAGCCATGCTCACATCTCCTCCTGCACATTAACAGAAATCAGGAGCCCAGAGGACGCAGCAGTTGGCAAGCACCACTACTGTGCATTTAATCCTGAAAGATTTATTATATATCACACACCCTCTACGTAAGAATAGTGGCATTTAATATTTGATAGCAAAATGTTGTAGTACCAAGACCAATAAATATAATTTAACCATCCAAACTGATTGCTATCATCACCAGTACCAGTTTTGGGATGACAGCTGAACTGGTTTCTTCATTTTTCAGCAGGAAGGTTGCTGCCTGTGCCCCCGAACTTTTAAAAATGGGGTGTTTAAGGAAAAAAAGTTTGACCAAAAAAGTTCAGCAAAACTGCTGCTTTAGAATGCAGATGTAGAATTCTATAGAAAAGGCAGATTTTTAGTACTGCACATCCTTTTATCTTTGGGTGGCATCAAAATCAATAGGAAGGTGCCCGCTATGGAAGACACATCCAGGAGTTGAAAAATTTCAATTTATGGGCAAGCTGATATACTGAAAGAAATGCTTTGATTTTCCTTGGGCTGATCTTTGAAGTTTATGCCACTGCAGGCTCCATTTGCTGTTCTTACATCTTCAAAGGCATCTAAAAACATCTTCTCCAGCCACACTTTCCTCTAGCAAGTTATTTGTAGAGGGAAAAGAGAAAAAAAAAAGACAATGAAGGTTGCATGAACAACCAAGTTACATTCAAATATATTTTTCCCAGTCTTCAAGGAAGGAAAAAGGAAAAGAAATCAAAAATCTTGGTTTCCAAGCTGTGGCCATCTTCCCACACCTGGGTGTGTTATTCCTGCCTGGATTCTCTGCAGCAGTGCTTTCATTTCAACCTTGCTGTCACATAAGAGATCCAACAATATCAAACAGAATTTATAGACACAAACACTGCTCTTGCCAGCAGCTACAGCCATAAAATACAGATATTCTGCTTGCTCCTTATTGTTTAATTTTAAATACACAGAGAGCAAAAGCAAAGTTTGAGTCCATTCATTCTAACATGATTAGGACAAGAGCAGGAAGCTCAATTAGATTTTGGGCTGAGCAGACAGATATCTAACTGCAGCAGCACAGCATAAAGGTAAAACATAAACCAGTCCAAGACAATAAGGAATGTCTTTGCTGTGCTCCTGGCCATTGGTGTTTGAAGGCACTATGGCAGTAGAAAGCTCAGATATCTCCTAATTAGTCACAATAGGTAAACTGAATATTTACCTATTGGCTAGCCTTGGCTGTATAAAATATTTACAGCTACACTCACAGCCCAAAGAATAAAATGTTTTCTTTTCTTTTGCCATTTCTTATTTCACAGTACTGACCTTAATGTTAAAAACTTGTGGCTTTTGCTCAGAAGGCACTTTAAGTCTGAAAGAACTCCTTGAAACCATGCTACTGGCTCCTTCTGAAACACTGGTTACTGAATGATCCTGCTTTCATTTTCCAAGGAAAAAAATGTCTTGCAGGTACAGAGCAATCTCATTTCTGATATGGGAGAGGGACAGGGTGCAGGGAGAAATCATTTATGTGACTTTAATGTGATGTGAGGCGAGTGTGAGATATTATTAAGATATGGTCAATAGCACAAGGACATTGGAGAGCCCTTATGTTTGAACACCTTTGTGGTGTTTCAATGCATCAGCTTCAAAAATTAGTTTTTAAAATAGGATCAAGTGATTCGAAATATCTCAGAGTACAATACATCTCATCTACCACATTCCTGATGAAGTACAAGCAAAACAGAACACGAAAAAATATCAGTATGGCTGTGCTACAATGACATGTGCAGATAAGAGGCACCTCTCTGAGTGCCCACTTTCCCATTAAATCATCTGTTTTCTCCCCTTTATTTCTTCCTTTCTTATATATCTCTTTTAAGGCATCAAATCAGCTGTAAGATGCCATTGACATTTCTTTTTATTGTAACTCTAAAGAAACTCGAACATTAGCTGCATTTATGGTAAAGAGAACTGGAAAAGGTCAGATAGCTGAAAAAAAGAAGTGCTTTTTGTACTAAATGCCCAACAAGGAGGGGTTTTTTTTGGTCATTTCACAAAGCAGCTGAAGAAACCAACCATCCGATGGTGAATATTTCACATAAAAGATCACTGAAAATGCAATTCCTTCCACACAGCACAGATCATGAACTTGGATGTTATTTGTAACACATTTTCTGGGGTTTATGCAATGACAGGTAAAATAATACCTCACGTACTGAGCTAACTGAGAGCCCAGGCAGGCATAGTTTATGCCAGCAGCCCTCCAAAAATAACCAGTGTTCCTCTCCACAAAAAAATAATGGTGTGCTTGCAATGGGATCTTCCAGCTCTGCAGTCAGAGCATTTCTGGAGATGTGACTTGTTACCTGTCCCCAACTCTGCCTGGCTGCAGTCACCTGGAATTCCAGTCACTGTTCTACAGCTGAATAAAGAACACAGGTAAAATTACTGAGGCTATCCACAAAAAAAGAAATGAAGTCACCTCTGTGTGACACTGCGGAGCCTGGAGCCTGCCCTTCCCTCATTTCACATTCTGTATCCTTGATGATTTCACTCCCTCCATGAAACACAGGAGCACTGTGACAGCAGCTCTGCCCTGGTGTGCAAATACATTCAGGGGACATTTTCCCCTGTCATTTTCTGCTGCTGAAACATTTCTGCTCTACCCCAGAACTGCTTATGCTCTCAGGACTGTGATAGATTGTGATTTTCTTTTTGCAGGAAAGTTGTCACCACTTTTATTCCCTTTTCAAATTGAATTTCGTATTGATTAAAGATCCAAGCAGACTGTTTAGTTATCCCTTATGAGAAAGTACCCTATATAATCTTTAATTTTCTATTACATTCTATATGTAGTGTTTTCATACCATTGTATAGAACCTAACACTTAATTTTATTCCTGCTATAGAATTTTATAGGGAGGCCTTAAAAACCTTTAGGAGTAGACATAATTCTTTATTAATTTCTACTGCTTTTTAAAGTAATTCCTGCAGGACCTCTTTGCTTTCATTCTTCATAAATTCTTCAGATATAGTTCACAGAGGTTGTCTGAGCACGTGCAGAGGATGCAGAGCACAGTAACTTTGGCATGTTTCCACTCTGAGGTGGAACAATTCGAGTTCAGCTGCCCAGGGTCACTCAATTATTTCTCTATTTACAAACAGGAGCCAATGCTGCTGTTCAGCTCCAGCTTCTTCATCCACCACAAAAATATGTGAAATGAGCTCTTCTCTTAAGAACAAATATCATCCCTTCACCAAGACACTTGAGATGCTGCTTCCCATTAGCAAGGGCTGAAAACACTTTACTGCCAAGGCAGAAAATGGTGACCAGCCCTGGCACAGGGTGCCCAGAGCAGCTGTGGGTGCCCCTGGATCCCTGGCAGTGCCCAAGGCCAGGTTGGACAGGGCTTGGAGCACCTGGGACAGTGGGAGGTGTCCCTGCCCTGGCAGGGGTGGCACTGGGTGATCCCCAAGGTCCTTTCCAAGCCAAACCATTCTGTGGTTCTCAAACCTTTTCATGCCAATTATTTTACCACATGCTCAGTTGCTCTTGTGCACGATACATCGAATTGTGTCCTTTTTGAGCCCTCTAAGAAATTGTATTTGTCACCCTACACCTAGTTTTTTATGAATACTGTGATCACAAGGGATCACAAGCTATCAACTTTCATGACAAACAACATTTTAAAAGCCAGGATTAGTGGGGGCAAAGGAAAACAAGGGGTTAGTGAATGGAAATCATCCTAGCATGTAAAATTTCCAAATCCAGACACCAGATTTCCAAACATTCAAAAAATATAGAAAGTGCTCAGTTTATGTTTAGGAAGCAGAAGACCCTTCAGCCAAAAAAAAATTAAAAAAAAATTAAAAAAATAATTTCCTATTTATGGCATTTTTTGAGGGGCCACAAGGACAGCAAGGAAGGCCCAAAACTGTCAAACCATGAATTTGCCTCAAATTCTTTTCCCACCCAATGCCAATTCCTTTGAAAGCAGCTGATGTGCCCCTTTCACTTAAGTCTGGTTTGAAATGCAACTGCCAGAACAAACCTAATAGTTGATATGGAAATAGAGCACAACGGGTCACATAATTCAATATGCAGCAGGAGGGGAGAAGGGAAACCCTGCTGGAAATTCAGCAATCACTTGAAGGGATGGATGGGAAAGGTAAGCAGTAACACTGACCCACAGGGCCAATTAAATACCTGCTTAATGAAGGATTTTAAAGTGCAGTCCAGCTGGAGTCCTGCATCGAAACCCAGCCAACTTCAGCCACCCTCAAAATGATGGAAAATGCATTGCTAAATTTAATTTTACTAATGATCTTCAGTTACAGACACAGGATGGTGCTGAGAGGGTGGTGAGCACCCACCTCCCACCACCCACTGCCACCAGCAGCTCCCTGCCAGCACAGACCCTCCTCAAACACCTCTGTCACTGACAAAGTTTCATTCTCTGTTCTGCAGGACTGGCCAGGAACCCAGTGCACTGGAAGAGGAAAGACTGACAATGCAGGAGAGAAAAAAGCAGCCCAGCATTACAGCAGTGGCCTGGGGGCAGACCCAGAGTGTTTTCAAGCACTTTTCCAAAATATTTCTCAAGTACTTCATGCTTCCAGAAGCCTCTATAAAATGCAGGCAATGCTTTCACTATATTGTTGTGGTCACTGACATAAAATGTGGTCTGGAAACACCTGAGAGTGTTTTATTGCATGCCCTTAATAGAGAGTAGCCAAAAGGTTCATGGGCTTAATAGTGAAAAAGACCCCTGCTGTTTCTCAGACTTGTTTTTCTGTGGATTCCCATTACCATCAGCCCCATCCCTGCACTATATTAATGCTGCAGTTCTACATTTGCCTGTACTGACACATTCTTTTTATCCTTCTGCCATTTTTTTTATCCTCTTTCACCTACCTACGTATCATCTACCACTGTATTTGTTTCCCATTTAAATCCCCATCCTGGATCTCAAAGAGCAACCATGGATTCAGGGTCACTGATCCAGGATCATTCAGGATTTTCTTTTTAAGAAAGATAATTAGCTGCTATTCTGTGTCTGGTTATGACAAGACAGATGCTGTTTTGTTGTTAAATATTGCTGGTAAAAGGATTTCTATATTCTGCTCTGCATCCTCTGTGGCCTGAGATGTAAATATGGCCTAATTCTTTAAGCTGTGTGCATATGGGGACTTAAAAAAGGCAAAATGCTGTTCCGGAATTATATGCACAAGTGCTAAAAAGCAGGGGGAAAAGGTCCATGCAGACAGGCAGGGCATGGTGTGGGGAGAAGGAGAGCCAAGAGCACAACTCCTCACCACCAGCTGTGCACTCATCCTGTTTTCCTGATGCCCAAGTTCTCCTGAAAGCCTTGGAAATTAATATTTTATACACAGAATGTGCACACACACCCACGTCCATCAACAGAGCATCCACAGAAATGGATCAAAATTCAAAATAGATAAATGTCAAATTATCTGCACCTTTATATTATCCAAACCTCTTTCAGGAGCTGAAACTTTGTCTTTATGCAATTCCTCTTATCGCTTTGCTGGCAATATTCCCTGAGCCAACCCAAGAGTCAGGTTTGCTCTGCCAAGATCATCTACATCTAAAATCTTTCATGTTTGCGAACACCAGCAAATCACAAAGTTATTTAAAGTGCATCAGGTCACATTTACTCCATGCCATTGACCTTCACGTCCATGAAACCAAATTCTAAAGCCCACGTGGGTGCCTGTATTCACAGCCCTGTGTCTGCCTGGTTTCTCTCCCTTGTGATCCATGCTCTGGAAGAACCCTGACTCCTTAGGTTGTATGTCTTACTGAACATGAAATAAATCCTCAGACAACACCCAAACATCTAAATTTTTGTTAGGTTAAAAAAAAAACAAAACAGAGAGCAAGCTTGCTCCTGTCATGTTTGTTCTACACAGAGCTACAAAAATCAAACCAAGGGTTGTTGTTGCCTCAGATTTTACTTTCTTCTGATCTGTGGAGGTGACAGGAGAGGCTTCAGTTCTGACTCTTGTGGAAACTGGGGTCAGCAAAGTTACAAGCCTAGGCAGAAACCCTCCTCTGCCCGTCCTTGTTGGGATGCTCCAGCTTTCCTTGGATGCAGCTCTGCTGGAAAGCACCTGTGATTTCAGCCCCAGGAATCTGCTCCTCACAGACCGCCCTGCCGCAGCAGTAAGTTCACACATCATCAGGGGTCTTGAAACAAAAATGGTGTCAAGATCATGAAACTCATTTCCTGTTGGAGGTTATTTTTCTCATTACCTGCAGATTTGGGTTGATTTGTTCCGTGGGTTTTTTTGTTTTCCCTATTTGTTTGGGGTTTTTATATTTTAACACTTTGGGACACTTAGCTCGCTTTGGATTTAGCTTAAATACATTTTCTTGCAGACTGTTTAGTATTTCAAGCAGTAGTTATTTGTTAACATTTTAAACAAACTCAAATTCATGATCCTGAAGAAGTCCCACACCTCGGGAACTTGTTGGTCTGAAACTTTTGGAAAGAATATTCTGCATCCACTATTGCAGGGGCCAAGATGTTGCAGCCATGTCACTTGGCTGGACAGATTACTCTCAGTTACATACCTGGGTACTGACAATAGGAGGAGGAAAAAAAAAATTCTCTCTCATAGTTTTGCTTGTGTAACTGCAGCACTGGATAAAACATGCTCTTTTCTGAACTGCAGCATCTCCCAAATCAGATAAATATTCCTTACTACAGCCAACAGTTCCTCAAAAATCAGCCTTAAATGCAAACCTGGATTTTGTCCTGTAGCCAGTTCAGTTATCTTTAACTTCAGACTGAAAACTAACCTCCCTCTAAGTTTCTGATCTTTCCAAGTTTCAATTGAAAGTATCAGAATCCATCTAAAAGCACATTCACATAAATTATAAATTCTAAAAATTAACCTCATAAATTAGGAATGTAACTCATTCTTTTCTCAACCTCAGACCATAAAAACTGAAAGAGTTCAATAAAGTAAAATTCACCTTTTCACCACGGCCTGATTCATGGTGTTTTCACTGAACGTGGATCAGGGAAATGATTCAGTCTTAGAAACAGACACAAACTGTTCCTCTGTGCAGGGAGAGCTGCTGACACGTCCCAACAAATGGGACCTGCTGGTCACACCTCCCTCTACTCAGGTGCCTTTGACCATGGAACTTTTAAGTCAAGGATGTGCAGTTTCACTCTTTAAATTCTTGCTGCCACCACCACAAAGGGGCTGAGAACTATCACAGAATGGTTTGGGTTCAAAGGGACCTTAAAGGTCATCTTGTTCCACCTCTGCCATGGGCAGGGACACTTTCCACTGTCCCAGGTTGCTCCAAGCCCATCCAACCTGGCCTTGGACACTGCCAGGGGGACAGCCACAGCTGGAAGGCTTGGTGATGGTATTTAGAGAAGAGAGGCTTAAGTGGAGCATCTTGCAAAATGAAGTTCCATAAATCGATTGTTAAACTGCTAAGAAACCTCCTGGGCTGTCAAATTTGTACTTTTTTTATTTCTGACTCCTCAACAGAAAATCACAGGCTCGCTTTATCATTTAAATCTCTGAGACAGCAAAGATCAAAGCTGGGTGCTGAGGAGCTCATCTGTTTGATGAGCTAAATCAGCGGAATTGACTGGAGTTTTAGGGGTCTGCATAATGTAAGAAACAAAGGCAAAAGGCAACTAAAACCACAGCTCTACAAGCACCTTGTGAGCACCTCCTTGTTCTGTTAATCTAAACCTGAACAGGCACAACTGAGGAGTTTCCTCCACAAGGCAGAAAGAGCTGTCAGCAGCAGTGGAATCCTTCCAGGGCTTTCTGCTTGTTTCAAGACCACTCTGCCTACAATAACTAACTTATTTCAGCCTGCAAGACCTCTCTTTTCCCATGAGACACAGCACAATAAACTGAAGTCTGATCTAATGAATGAGGTCTCCAATATCCCTTGGTCATATTCAAGAGGCTGAGAAGATTTTCCTTCCAGCCACATTAATTAACAAAACTTCCCTAACCAGGTCAATGCTAATATTTACAAGTGTAGCCACAAGACATTCTCATTTTGAGAAGCAAGTCCCACTGCCATCCCCTCAGAGATTTTGGGATGTACCTACACAAACACATCTTCACCTGAACCTGGCCAGTGACTCACCCAGAGATGGGTAACCACAGCTCACACTGTACTGTCCAAGCCATCCAAGCAGCAAATTATATTTGAATATTAATAATCTCCTCTCTTTCCTCTCCTGTCTACTCTGCAGTGACTGACAAACTTTGCCAGCAGCCATTCATAAACAGGACAAAACTAGATTTTATGATTTCTCTCACACCAAGAAGCTCCCAGGAAGAAACATGAATGCAATGGAGAGCTGTTTGTATCAGGTGATACAAATCCACTTTTTTCATCATTTTTCAGTCATTATCTGAGACAGCAGGAGTCTAAAGCAGAGTGTAAAGAAAAATTTCTCCTCTGAAAGGGTTTTGAGGCATTGCAACAGGCTGACCAGGGAAGTAGTGAAATCACCATCCCTGAGCACATCCAGGAAACACACAGACATGGTGCTTAGAGACATGGATCAGTGACGGGCTTTGCAGCGCTGGCTCAAGGGCTGGACTTGTTCTCTGAGATCGTTTCCAACCTTACTAATTTTATGATTCCATGTCCATAAGAATTTTAAAGAATAGAAGGTACTGACCAGTAAAAACTACCAACTGACATTGACATGAACTCTGAATAATCAAAAATTCTCCTGTCAGGGCTTGAATTTTGGTGGTTTTTTGTTGCTCCTAAAACCATAATAAGAGATGCCAAAAGCTCTGCCTGCACATGAGCTGAGAAAGGTGCATTAAGGCCTTTTTCAGGCTGCAGTGTGAACAGCAACGAAGAGCATAAACGAGGAAACAGCTCAGTCTGTAATTTTAATTCACAAATATCTTGCGAGTGCTACCGCAGAATCCCCAAGCAGTTCAGAAGAGTGAGATTACAAAGCAATGCTAATATGTATCAGAACATCATCCATATGGATAAGGACATAAAGACACTGCAGGACAAGTCTGAGGATGGAAAAGCCAACGTGCATTTTTCACACCAAGTAAAGCAGCCCATCAGTACAACCTGTTCACTCAGGGCTCCTCTGCAAATGGAGCTGTAAAATTGGGCCACGGCAGCAAAATGCATTTTTGCCCAGCAGTCTCCACGCACGCAGAGCTTTATTAAAGACTCCCGTTGAACAAGAGGACAATAACCTGTGATATTCCCCACTTTTTCCCGGGCCCCTACTGAACCAATGGGCAGGGGAAGGTGCCCAGCAGAAGCTGTGGTAGCAAACAAGGACACTCACTGACTGCAGGCTGACAGGTAACACACACAAGGTCACTGCGTCGATGCACTAAAATCACTGAGCTTCCAACAAAGCCAGCGTCATAACAGCCAAATTGCACCTCACATGTGCAGCCAGAGCCTGCTGCTGCCTGCCCTGGACAGGCTGCACGTCCAGAGAGCTGGGCAGCAGGCAGAGCCTGTCCCTCCCAGAGGCTCCAGGCAGCAGATGCAGCAATTAGCTCCCTGCCCCACAGTATTCCGAGCCCAGGGTGCCAGGGAGGATAATTGCTTTCCCGGCTCTCCCGCAATGTGCTGCATTGTTTGCTGGCTAGCTCTCTTCCCTCTCAAGAGGCACACCAGAAAGCCCAGGGCAGGGAAGCATTTGTGTGCCTCTGTAAAAGTAGCTGAGCACAAAAATTCATTCCCAGTGTGACATCCAGCATTTCTGAGGCAAGTTCTGAGCCGTTCTGGCCAATACAAAACACAGCAGTGTGAGATATTCCAACATGTTTCCTTTTTGTGTGTTAAAATAGAGCCTTAAGAGATGTTTCAACATCATTTTCACCAAAATTATGGGTCATTATATAATGTTCCCAGAGTAAAACACTTGCTAGGTCTTAGTCTCTCAGTGGCCATATTTCAGCAGAAGGCAATTTAATTTGTATTTGGCTTTGTGGAATGTAGATCAAATCTTGGCTATAAAATGATAATTAAGCATTTGGAATTAATTGCTATTATGGCCTTGACATTTAAACTTGTCAGTTCTCCTTTAAAGACTGTTACAGCTGCTTCAACCTCTCTTTCCTTATTTATCTCTCCTCTACCACGTTTTTTCTAAAATTAAAGTAAAACATTTACAAACACTTCACAACCTACATGTTCCCTTGGATATCACTGCACACAGTTTTGCTGCAGCACTGAATTTACTCTGGCTTGAGATCCTTTCATGCTAAGAATAACAGATTTTAAACCACCAGCTCACTCCCAGTGAATCCAGCCCTCTCAAAAATAAACCTTTAGGCACCACAAATCCAGGTTAAAAAGTTAGGGACTACTTGAGGCAGTTTCAGGGATGTTATCTCAATCCCAGGTGATTCCCAGTGAACAGACTGCACTATGTGTGATTATTTGCTCTCAGAGGAGAACTCGAGAGCCTGCAAGTATTTCCTGATGGGAGCACCTTCACCTGGTGCTGCTGCTGTGTCCATTCCTCGGCCAGGCTGTCCCTCTCAGCCTCTTGGTACACAGCAGTGTTTTCCTCTCCCTGCTTTAACAAGCCAGGGATGATTACTGAGGCACAACAGCGACAGTTTATTTCCCCAGACATTTTATTCTGGGTAGTCTCAGTTTTACTGCTTTGCAGGATCGTAGTGAGCAGAGAATCCCAGAATGGCTTGGGTTAGAAGGGACCTTAGACATCATCCAGTGCCACCCCTGCACGGGCAGGGACATCTCCCACTGTCCCAGGTGCTCCAAGCCCTGTCCAGCCTGGCCTTGGGCACTGCCAGGGATCCAGGGGCAGCCACAGCTGCTCTGGGCACCCTGTGCCAGGGCCTGCCCACCCTCAGAGCCAAGAATTTCTGGTATCTAATCTACATTTCCACTCTATCAGTTTGAAGCCATTCCTCCTTGTGCTGTCACTATCTGCCCATGTAATCTTGCTCTCCATCTTTTTATAAGCTCCCTTCAGGCACTGGAAGTGGGTCTAAGATGTCTCCAGAGCCTTCTCCAGGCAGAACAACCCCAAGTCTCTCTGCCTGCCTTTCTAAGAAAGTTGCATTATCTATAATACATTCTATGATTTGAAATTATTTACTTGATGCTCCAGAATTTACTAAAAGCCATCCTTGCAGATTTTCACCTCAAACTTCAATGGGATCTTAATCATATGAACCTGACTGGAGCAGAACTGCATGGGCTTGGACAGAACCCTGTTCATGCCAAGTTTCTGCCCAGGGAAATACACTGAAGGACTGATACAGAGAGAAACAGGACTATTTTACATCAAATAACATATTTTCCATATACCATATTGCATCTGTTGCTATTTCTCCCTCATGACAGTGCTCCCTTGTACCCCTCCTCATCTGTCCTTTTGTCACCAGGTGAATCCTGGACTCCGTTCAATGCTCATTCCCTGCTGAAGCTCCAAGCTTTTCACTTTTCCAGACCTGAGGCTCTGTCAAGCACAGTTTGGTCACTTGACTGTTGTTTGTTTTTAATGGAGCAGGATATACCACAGGATAAATGGAAGTCAAAACCAGCTGCTCCCACATCTGCAATGCCTAAAACCATGCACACATCATTGCTACCAGCCCAAACTGTCTCCAGAGAAACAGCTCTGTCAGGCCCATGGGCTGTCAGAAACATCATTTTCTGCAGGATCTGCACAGCTACAGGCAGGAAATAGGGCATTATTTATAGTAAGTGGCAAACCATTACTAATTCATTTACACTGACTGTGAAAACAAAACAAGTGATGACATTCAGAGGACTGAGCAGCTCGGTTCTGGTGCAGTTTGGCATGAAGTACCCTGGAAATCTTTGACAATTTTACACACTGTGAGAATGGTTTTCTAGGATGTGCACAACAGCAGGATGTCAGTGGCAGAGGGATGTACTGGTACTATTGCTTTACTGCTCTTTAAGATTCTTCTTTGTTGCAGGGCCCACGCCTGAAGTAGTGCAACTTGTAGCAATTCTTCCCTCTGAAAGATGGAAATACCAACACTATTCTGAGAGTCAGGCCAAATCCTACTCATCACAGTACCATGTGTCTTCTACTTCAGAACTGCAGCATCCAGTTTTCCCTGTCAAGTCACAGAGGTGTTTATCTGGAAGAATAACGTGGTTGTTTACATTTTTTTTCCATATTACCACCTTCTCCTACAGAATTCCTGGCGAGGAAAGTGGAGGGTGGGAAATCCTGCTGGTCACTCAGGCGCAGGCAGGGGAATGCACAGGACACACAGTGTCTCCAGTGCCTCAATCCCTGTGGTCCTGAGGCTTTCCATGCCTCAACTCTGCCCAAAACATGCTCCAGCCCTGACTCAAGCTGCTGCAACCCACCAGGAGTTTGAGAAGGTCCTGATGATGAGTCCATAGTTCCTTTATCAAAGTATTGTAGACTTTCAATGCAGAGGTATTGGTGGGAGAATTTCATCACTTCCCCTTCCAGCTGGTCACTAAGACTTTTCCTTTCTCTTTCCCTTTTTTTTTCTTTTTTGTTTTCTTTGAGGTTTTGGTCCTCTGGTTCCTCCTTTCCCTCAATAATTTTAATTGCCACCAGCAACAGATACATTAAATCTTTTGTCACGTAAACCTGGCCCATCCTCTGCACAACAATATTACTGAAATCAGGAAGGGAACAAACTCCAAAATAGTGTCCATTGGAAGAACACTGCAAGTGCAGAATATACCCAGGTCTCTGGGAACAGGAGTTGCAATTTACCCTGCCAAAGACAGCAAGATGGTAAAGTTTAACAGCAAGTGGAACTGGTTTACCCTGTTCTCAGCAGCCACCACTCGTTTGAAACACTCCCTCAAGTCCAGGAGCTCAAATTTCCTTAAAAGTGATGAATGCTCTCAATTATACCAACAGGCTGGTGCCTCCTGCACGGCTGGTCTGCAGTGATGCCTGGCCTCCACAGGGCTGCTCAGGGTCACTGGGCTGCTGCCCTCCTAAATATTAGTCATGATCATTTCAGGTATGAAATACAAGGCTAATGAATCCTGGTCTAGGTGCCATGTACCTGCCTGCTCAGCAAAACTGGTATTAGCCCATTGGAGATTCTTCTTTTCTAATGGCAACATTAGGAAATTCAACATTAGGAAAGCGAGTGGCTGGGGATCCTTTCCCCCGTTATTATTTTTCACATCACTCTGCAGAGCTTTAAGTACCTGATAAAGCTTCACCACTAGTCTCCAAGGCCAGGATATACTTTAACTATTCATTCCTATGAATGTTTCCTGCAATGGATACAACCCATGTGTTATATATTTTTTGTGGTGGGGATTGCTTTCTTTTATTGTAATCTTTTATTAGCTTTCATTCTCAGTTGTCCACTTTGATTTAAGGTACATCTTTCCTCTCCACTGACAAGGCAGCATGAAGCAAGTATATCAAAGCTAAAGAGTTACTTACTTGTAAAAATGCCAGCTTTGAAAATCTCTTATTTTCCCTTAAATGGAATCTTTCAAAATCCAGTGTATGCAGCTCCCCGTAGAGTAAAAGGACCTCACTCCTCATACAGCTGCTCCTTGGTTGTGTGTGATGCACCTGGGAGCTCAGGCAGTTCACAAAGGCTGCACAATAGAGTCAATAAAAAATGCCTTTCCCTCCAAGTTAAAACTGCACAGGGAAGGCTTGTGAAGAACAGTGCAGAGGAAAGTATTTGCATGAATATCTCTGGAGCAGTTCTTCCTGCAGGATGCCCCCAGGAACAACAATCCCCTAACAGGATGACCACAAAATCCTACTTTTTACCCCATTTCTCCTCATCCCCTGACAAATCCTTGATTTATTGATTGATTTTGCATCTCTTTCCCTCATCACTCCCCCTCCAACACACACCACCAGCTGATACTACAACAGTAAAAAAACAAGAATGAAGGAACTCAGACTCCTGGACGGACAAATGAGGTTCTGAGTAAGAGGAACAGCAAATTAAAGATTCCTGTTGAACAAGAAGACAATAACCTGTGATATACCCCACTAAAGGCCATGACAAATGAGTAAAATCAGTCACTGAATAATTCAGGTTGGAGGAGACATTTCCAAGTCATATGATTCAACTCCCTACCAAAAGCACAGCTAACTTCAAAGTTACATTCAATTCTGAAATTCAAACAGATCCATTTTTCTCTCTAGTCCTCTCACTACACATCTCCAAAATTATGTGGCTCCATCCTCTTTTTCACAACCACCACCCTCCTCACCTCCCTCAGGACCTCAAGTCCCATCCTCTCATGGTCCCAGCAGCCAAAGCTGCCACCAAGCCCCAGAACTGCAGCAGCTCCCACTGAGAACCCCCTTCTTGGCTCACTCAGCACCTGGAATGGAACCTGGAAACCTCTTGGAGTGCTTGGATCCTGCCACGCTGCCCTGCCAGCAGTGGTGATGAACTTTCTGCATGGATATAGCTTTTCCAAGAAGCTCCAGTCACTCACAGGCCTCCAGGCGATCCCCAAAACAGCCTTCACACCTGCCAGTCCCCAGCCCAGTGTTACCCCATGGCCTGAAACCAGCTAGAGACAGACCTTCCTCCCCATTTGTGCTGTGCCAGCACAGAAATGTGACATACACTGTTTTCTTTCACAGGCCTGTGGGGGGAGGAGGGGGGAAGATGGCCTTTTTGTTTTACTCCCCAAGAAACCAAGAGAATCCAAGTTGAACATATGGTGCTCATGATTTTGGAGAGGGGGAATCTCTCAACACCCTCCTCATTCCTTGATGTCAGCGAGATTGCCAGATTCTCCCTGTTCCCATTCACACCAGTTGTATTTTTTATTAACTTTTTTTTTTTAGACCTGAAATTGCCTGTATGAAGTTTTGACAGGCTTGACAGCATCATGTGTCTTCCAAAGCTTTCCAGCACAAGCAAGAAAAAATAACAAAAAATGGAAGCACAGTATTATTTTGTGACTCACTAAGGAGGAATCAATTTGTATGCAACTCTGCACAGTAGTTTGGCCAACTCATCAAACTTTTATGCCAAAGCAAAACTCTCAGGACTCTGACCTTCTGCTCTGCAAAAAGTAGGAGGGTTCCTGACTCACTTTTTGACAGCCCTCCCTTAGAAATTGAAAGAACTGCCTTGCAAATAGAATTCCATTCCAAAGGATGATAAAATGCCACGGGAATTAAGAGAGGTTTGATTTTTTTGTTTAAAATCTAATATGGGTCTGGTTTGGAGCAGAGAGGTTTGCTGTCTCCTGTGCTGCTCCCTTCACCACACGGAGGGCAGCTTGCAGCTGAACACTTTGTCCTCTTTGGAAAACAAAGCAAACTCATGGAATTAACCCTGGAACCCAGTAAGTGATTTTACACAGACAGGTTTTCCATGCTCAGTGGCAGCAGGGGGATTTAGGATGTTCCCAATCAGCACAGATCTCAGAAATGCAAAAGTGCCAGGTCAAACCCGTGAGCAACCTTGAGTTCATGACAGCACACTGAGGTGGGATTATGGAACAGTTTGGGTTGGAAGGGCCTTAAAGCTCACCTTGTTCCACCCCCTGCCATGGGCAGGGACACCTTCCCCTGTCCCAGGCTGCTCCAAGCCCTGTCCAGCCTGGCCTTGGACACTGCCAGGGATCCAGGGGCAGCCACAGCTTCTCTGGGCACCCTGTACCAGGGCCTGCCCCTCTTATACTAAAGAATTTCTTTCCTATATCTTCCCTAAATTTCTGCTCTTTCAGTTTGAAATCGAGGTACATCCGTTCAATATCAAGTCCTGGAAATGCAAATTATTCTTGCCAGATGAGTGAAAGCATTAGGAAGACAGAGAGATAAGAAGCCTCTCCAGGAAATATGTAGATTAACTGATACTAAACTGAGAATCAGGCATCTCATTGAGAACTCAAAGCATCCTTCCACTTCATTCCTTTCACTTTAACTCCTATCTTTAACAATACACTCAGCAATTAATAGTCTATCACCAAACAACTCACATCAGCATACAGTGTGTATTCCAGATGCCTAATTCAGCTTTCACATAGGGGCCAATAAGACTTTAGTACCCTGAGCCAGAACATATCCAAGGTTTACTCCAAAAAGTTGAATCCAAATTTTCAGCAAAGGTTACTTTCCAGGTAAGGTCACCTTTTCAGCATAACACAAATTTTGATTTCCTTCAAATAAAAGACAGAGGGTGAAATGGGAATCGACAGGCAGGATTGTTCAGGTCCATGCTGCCTGGGATAACAGCAGTGGTGTTGTCTCATGACTGCTTCCTGATCCACATCACACACAGCAGATCCATCCCACCACAAAACCAGCCAAGGCACCATCCCAGCTGCTGCACAGTTTTACCCCCTGGCCATTTGAACTGAGGAGAAACATCCATACATAGAAATACAAGCACTCAGCCCTCCCTGATGTGAGCACTCTGGATTATAATAACTGAAAATCTTTTCTCTCTGAAGAAAATAAAAAGTAATTAATAGCTAGTGAGTCGTTGCAGATATCTGTCCTAAATTATTACCTTAACACGCTGTGAAAGTGTTTATACTCCTCAGTGCTAAAGAAAGTAACCATCAAGCAAAGGAGTCTGTAAGTCCCACAAATCTTCCATGACTCAATGTGTTTAATAATGGTACCTCCTTCAATAAATAACACACAATAATGACTACACTAATATCATAATTAATTTTTGCTACCCATCTATCTGCCACTACATAAATGTAGAAGTGAGATCTATGAGGTTTTTTTTACAATTGCCATTTCTCTTCTATTTAGAAACAAATGTAATTACTTCAGCTAGAGAAGACAGAATTACTTCTACAGCAGAGTCAAAACATGCATCAACACTCATTTTCTGTAATTATTTCACAAGCAGCTCTGCCTGGCATCTTTCTCAAATGAAAGGACTTTTCAAAAGGCCTTTGGCTACTTCATGAGCAGCACACGATTATGAGCACAACCAAAGAAAAAAATAAAGGAAAAAAGAAGAGGTTCTCACCATCCATTTAACCTTTTTTAGTGTCTGCCTTTAAACATAAAAGAATGTCAGAGAAAAACATGGATGTCCTCACACCCTTGTGTGCCTTCCAGGAGAGCAAAGTGTCATGGCTGGGATATAAATAACTCTTCCCTGTATCCATGTTTCCCTTCCCCCAGAATTAACACGTGGCAAGTGTTGTAATTAACCTTAAATCTTTGAAATTATCATTTATGAGTGCTATTGCCTAGACAAAAAAGCCACACACAGCTCCCACATCCCAGGTGATTTAACACAGCCCCGAGTGCTCACAATTAACCTGGCTGTGGAGTTAAACATGATTAGCAGAATCAGGTGTGGTGTGGAGCCTGCATTAAGGAGAGAGGAGAGTAAAACACTGCAGCAGGCAAAAGTCAGGGATGAGAGCAGGACAATGGGCAGCAGAGGCCAGAGGAAAAGCCCACAGCTGCTTCTGCTTGGATCAGCTGGAGCTTTGCCTCTCCGTGCTCCAAGGAGCAGCAGAAGCTCAGCATCAGAGGAACAAAAAAGACACGTGGAGGAGACAGGCTGTTCTCGACAGCCAGATTTCTCTCTTCTCTCATCAGACTTAAGCCAAAATAAAATGTGACATGAGCGTGACAAAAGGTTATTCCCCTTCCACAAGCTTCCTAAAGAAAGGAAGCGCAGGAAGTCCACACTCCCACACGAATTCATCACCCTCTGTCACCCAAAGCCTGACAACTCTCTTTTTATGAATTAAAAAGAGATCTATTTTAAATTCAAATAAGGTGGCACAGTTATTAAGTTATTTTTATCCTCTTCTGCACTTCTAGGACAAACTTTGAGTCCCCTCACTTGCCAAGTCGATGCTTTTAATGCAAAGAGGAGTAAGTAGCACACTCAGCTCCTCACACCACTCACCTGAGTGATGCCACAGTGATCAGTGCCACAGAAGAACATATTAAAGAACCACAGAACAAGAACAACCTGTAAACAAGTGACAAGAATGGAGCTAAGCAGTGCTAAACTCTCACAAGTAAAGAGCAAAGAAGTAACTTCAGGTTAAAGTAGTTTTCAACTCAGTTCACAGCAAGATTAGCATCAATTTTGTGGGGAGGGAAAAATTAATCTTCTAAAGATAAATCTGGAGAACCATGGAAAGCTTGTAAAATGGTGTCGAACAGTTTGCCATAAATTTAAGGGATATTCAGTGCAGTAAGATCTCCAACCCAGATACCTAAGCAGAACAGAAATTTGGATACTTCAAGAACTGAAGATGAATTTTAATGACTGAAGAGAAAATTGAGATGGGAAATTGCCTTTCAAATCTTCTTCCACAGCAGTTAATGCTTCAAACTGCCACCTACTACACAACGAAACCTCATTTTGTCTCATCTTGGGATGGCAGAACCAGTAACTGAGAATCCATGTGAGAACCTGCACTGCATCAGAAATGTGATAGTTACTGCTTGGCCCAGGAGTCACACTGAAAATCCACATTTGCCACAGGTTTCATTGATGTCTCTATTTTTAGAAGCTAGGCCAGGTTACTTCATTTCCCTGAAACGACTTTCCCTATCGTGTGCAGGGATAAGGGGAAGCTGCTCTGTTTTCTAATTAGGTTTTAGTGTCTGTTCAGTATTTAGTGTGAATAAATGCCACAACCTGCTGACCCTGCAGTGAGTTACAGCCAAAGAGCCAGAAAAGGAGCTCTGAGTTCAATGAAAATGCAAAGGGCTAAAGCTCCTCTGAGCAGCCTCTGGGCCAGAGAAGCCTGATCAATAAATAGAAGCAAAATGGCAATAAAAGCATCACTGCCAGATTCTGGGACTAGAGGACTGGGACAGTCACTTGAGTGAATCTCTGCATTTGCAGAGACACTCCCCTGTCTCCTCCTGCCTGTCCAGCTGCTCCTCGTGTCACCAAGTCCTTCTGGAAGGAACCTCCTCAGACAGAGCTCATGGAGACTGAGCCCTGACCCCAGCAGGTGCCCTGGTTCTGGATCACCATCCAGCTGGGTCTGCTCTGCTCTGTGACCCACATGGCCACCAGCCACCTGCCAGGGCTACCAGCCACCTGCCATGGCCACCCCTCACCTGCCAGGGTGACCCAGCAATTGCTGAGTAACACAGGCACGGCTGCTGCATCTCCTCACCACGGTGTTACAGTGACAAACCAGTCCCCTAAGGAAGATTTGCTAAACTGAAATGCAATGTATCACCGAGTGCCTGCAGTCCCCAGCAGTGACAAGTGTGTCCCAGAGTGCAGAACATCAGTAATGTCAACACTGAAGCCAATGTGTTCTTCTTCCCCTCTCTGATTCCAAATGTGCCATAATATTTACTGCTACAATATCTTCCCCCATCAACCCTTTAACTATCGCCTATGGAGTCTAATTAAAATGAAGTATTGTAACACACAATCAACACTTGCACAGCATTGATGGAGACTTGCAGATGGTATTAGGAAGAAAATAGCTCCTCAGCCCTGATTAACATTGAAAGCTTAAAGAAGTTCCTTTATTTTCCACGTTGTATGTCAAGCTGAATATGTTTTGACGATAGGAAAGTTGCACTGCTTCTTCTACACTTTAATTACATCAGTAGCACTTCACACTTGAACACCAGTGCTTGGAATTAGGCAGTAATTAGGTGATTCCTCCTCTTTCATCTGCTACTTCAGCCTCAGCCACACTGAACACAGTAACCATCTTCACACTTCAGTTTTAGGTGCTGATTTCAGAGTATAAATAAATAAATATTTACAGAGTGTCTATATGAGTTTGACAGTGATTCTCTGAGGAAGCAGGGGTTAGAAATGCAACTGAAGTGAACAGCAACATCTGGGGGTTGCATCCTCTCCTCCAGATTTTAATGCAATGACAAAACAATGATCATAAAACGCTTAATGCCTCTTTGTGTGTTTAGAATCATAGAATCACAGGATGGTTTGGGTCGGAAGGGACCTCAAGGACCATCTCATTCCAACCCCCTCCCATGGGTAGGGACACCTTCCAATGTCCCAGGTAGCTCCAATCCCTGTCCAACCTGGCCTTGGGCGCTTTCAGGAAAGGATTTCTTCCTAGCACCTAATCTACACCTGCCCTCTTTCAGTTTAAAACCTTTCTACCTTGTCCTGTCACTCTCTGTCCGTATGAAAATATCCAGCTTTCCACCCATGAGATCCCCAGGTGCTTCTCCACAGGCTTCTCCCAGTCTGTGCTCACACCAGCTCCTTAGTGTGGGGTCAGGGCCCGTGAGCTGTGACAGTCCCCAGAGCACCAACACAGGTGGCAGATTCTGAGGGGGCTGAGTACAGACACACACAGCAAACCCCAGCTCCTCTGTGCATGGCACTGCAGAGACAAAATGTCACCAACTTACAAGGATACAATAATAAAACCCTCCCCAAAGCTGCTTCTAAGCAAGTGACCTGACTTAGTTATATGATTGCCACACATTTTACTCCGATGTTACTTCCCCTCTCCCTACAAACAACTTTTCAAATATCCATCTTCAATCCACGTAATGCATCTTATCCATCCAATCCAGGCAATTTTTCCCCCAGTTAAGAAATTATGTCTAAGGAATGATATCATGGCTGACTTATTATTTGAAAATGGCTTTTAAAGTTTCTGAAAACATTAATTAAAACCCAAAATCTTACCCAGACAACACAATTTATAGGATGAAAAAATCCTACTCCGCAGCACCTCATCCTCCTAGGATGGTTCTTAGAATCTGAAGGCAGCGGGAATCACTACCCACTTCACACACCAGTCCAAGGCAAACAGGCACTCAACAGCTGAAAGCTGGGACAGCACTTAAAGGAAACAGAGATCTGAGACTGTGCTTTGAGGGAGGAGAAGCTGAGCTCTTATTCCCACAGGACAGAGCACCAGCTCAGCTCTGAAATTCAAATACTGCCTTTTCACCAGCTGAGAGATAATAAAATTTAAAGAAAATAAAGGAAACAGAAGTGAGAGATGATAATGTAAAATTTGAACAGCTCTCAACCCAGCACTGCTATATCCACAGTGATCTTGACAGGATTCCCAACATCCACTGCTGCTCCCCTCGAAATTGAACTGTGCACATTAAAAACCCCAAAAAAACACCACACACCAAAAAGAACAGGCTGCCAAGCAGCAGTGCTTGCTGGAAGTCCTGTCAAACCTCCTCTCGTGGATGTCTCCAGTGTGGTGCATCCTCAGCAGTGCAGGACATGTAAAGCTCTGCACATCACACAGACTGGCACAGATCCTGAGGCTCCCACGCTTCTCTTCCAGCAGACAACACAGAGCAGGGCTCCGCAGATAGTCTGGAGTGATATTTCAGTGTAAGCAAAGCTAAAATTATAGCAAGCTGCATAATTTGGTGGGCACCTCTGAAAGAAACCCAGAAAGCTCAGAGGAATTGTTTGAGCTGTGATCAGAAGGAGCTGCAGTTGCTGCGTGTTTCCTGCGGTACCAAAGGCGTTCCCGGTGCTCCACGGGGAGCTCTGGAAGAGGCAACAGAGCTTCTTCCACCTCCCCTGCAGCACAGCAAAGAGAGTAAATGCAGGCAGTGAGGGCAGCCTCTTTCTCAGCCCATTTTTGAGGCTGGAGAAAGCACTTCCAGCCAGGATCTCAGCCAGCCTCAGAGCTCTGGCTCCACGTTCCACTCTGGTGACTCTCTTGGAGCTGGACACGAGGGAGAACAAGGAACAGATCCCACAGAGTTCTTTTAGCAACCTGCCCCCACATGCACCTCCTTGATGCCTGAAGTAGACATGGAGCCACCAGACAGCTAAAATTCCCATTTTCCTGTGCCAGGGTACCACAGGGAAAGCTGCCAGCTTTGCCACTCCAGAAAGGTTTTCCATCCTGAGGAGGAGCAATGCAGCAGACAGGAGAACACAGACACCCTCTGGAAGCAGGGGGTCACTGCCTGTAGTTTTGCATGGAGAATGAATGAGTGATTTGTGCCTGACACTTACTCATGAAAGGAAAAGCAAAAGGTTTAAAAACATAAAAAAACCCAGACCACATTTCATGGGAGTCCATGAATACAGAGTGAGCAAAGAGGGTTGGCTTCTGACTCAGGGTTTTTGAGTTCTTTGGACCAACAGCACTGTAACTCTCATAAATATCCCAAAAGCCAAGCAGGAAGGATTTTTAAGGATAGACCTGTCAGCAGAGTCTGGGAATCACTCAGCTTTGCTGCCCAAAATGTGACCACATCACTGCTGTTTCTGTGCTCTGAATACACAAGAAGAAAACCTGCAGTAGTGTGAAGGGCGCAGAGCATCTCCTGGGGTCCTTGAGCTCTCAGGAGGGAACAGATGGAGTGCTGCAGGCTACAGTTTGCTACTGCAGCCCAGCTCCTTTAAGGAAAACAAATTTGAAGGAAATGCTGAAGGTGATATGCCATTAGTTCCCTGGTCCTTAACCCTGGGGACAACCCGAGGTAGGATTTGTTTCATAAAGTCTTAAAGACATTTGAGTTTAAAAGCATTTCTGTCAACACATTCAAGTACATGATCAGAGGCAATGCCATTCTGTGACTCCTGTGCAAATCTCTGCAGTGTGCAAGGGCCTGTCCTCCTGTGCTGAATACAAGGGATTTCTCCACGATGTCTCTAAGTCTGTAACTCAGGCAGCAATTTAATCCCACCCTGCTTTTCTCACCTAACCTCTGGAGGATAACCTCTTCTTAAGAGTTATTTACCTCTGGTGGGGTCACACAAACGCATCTGTCTGGGTAGGAATGTCTGGGGTAAGGGAGGAGCTGTTAAGATTTGCTGACAGCTGAAATGATCTGAGCAATCCAGTTGGAAAGGGTGGAAGGGATAGAAATGACTGTGCCACGGGGGATGGTTAACAGGGCGTGGGTGCTGCAGTGAGGGAAGTACATCCCTGAGGGAGGAAAAGCTCTTTTACAGGCACCAGAGGTTACAGGGCTGGGTCACAGCACCCCAGCAAGGCTTAGGGGGACCTTAACATTCATCTCCCTCCAACCCCTGCCATGGGTGAGGACACCTTGACGAAGAAACTGAATTATTTGTGAGGTCCTTTTTCATATTATGAATGAGGGAAGCATGCTGGAAAAAAACCCCAAACCTCTCTACATGTTCTTCCAAATATTGTTGTTTCTGAATCCTGAGTACTCTGGTGAAATTTAAATGAAAACTCATCCCTTTCCTACCAACCTCATCAGGTGATGACTTCACAGGAAAGAACTTTTGAGCAGGAAATTCCATTTTTGCACAAAAGCAATGTCCAACATACCTGTGTCACAGGCAGGTCAGAGAGCCTTCAGGTATTTTTGGTGGACATTGCACAGTACAAATATAGATTTCAATAATTATCTTGACATGGAACAATTGAGATCCAGGTGTATTCTGAGTTTCTACAACTCCTCCTGTTCCCCCTTAACTTCATCAGCCCCTAAGTGGAACAAATGCTAGGGGCCAGTTGTGGAGGACGAGCCTCTAGACAGACGCCATGAAAAACAGAACACTGTGCCCCTGTAAAGACAAAATAAGGGATTCTGTGCCAGGCACATTCTAGATTTTCATGGCAGACATGACCCCGACAAGCTGAACAAATATGAATAAATAAAAGCCCCTCAGAGTTCCAGAAGTGTGTGGACAAAGGTCTCAGACACAAATTCACACTGGAATTTTTGGGTCTTTTTGGTGGACGCCCCTGGATCCCTGGAAGTGTCCAAGGCCAGGCTGGATGGGGCTTGGAGCACCCTGGGATGGTGGAAGGTGTCCTTGCCCTGGCAGGGGGTGGAACCAGATGAGCTTTAAGGTCCCTTCCAACCCAAACCATCCTGTGCTAAGTAAGGCAAAAGGTGGATATTCCAGAGCCCTGTGTTGCAGATAAGAGGAGGTGGCCATAGGACCTGATTGCTGCTGGAATATTGTTTAAGAACTAACATCAACACATTTCTTCATTGCTCAAAATTAAGGTGATGCAGTGCAAATATTTGAGCCCAAATTGCTCTAACCAGAAAAAAAACCCACAGAAACCAGACCTTTTTCACTGAACAAAGAAACCCAACAGAACTAAAGCAATTTAGAACAGAAAACACACTCCAACTAACAGCACTGCTTGAAAAGAATTTGAGAGCTTTTTCTATAGAATAAAAAGAATTCCACCTTTTTTTTTTTTTCCCCTAATGTTCTGACACAGTACCTTTAATGATGTTACCTTTCCTTAACACACCTGGAGCACAGACAATGCTCTGCCCTCCCCTCTCTCGGTAACCAGCACTTGTCTTTAAAACTCGTCAGAATTTCACTGCCAAGGGCCACCCCGGGACAGACAAAAGGCCAGAATAACAAGCAGATAATGATTGTGCATTCAGCACACGGGTACATTCCCACAGCCTAAAGAGGACTTTAACAAGGCAATGGTACTTCTAGCACAGGCCACACAGCCAGGTTTGGAGATTATTTCTTATTATAACCAAGAGCATCTTTTACACTGGAACAGGCAGAGACAAACGAGGACAGACAAACTATCACTCATACAAATTAATTAACCAAGTCTGGAACCCCAGGAGTGCTGACACCAACCTGAGAGCCTCAATCCCACGAGTGCCAGTGGAAAATTCTCTATAAATGCCTGACGGGTTGCAGCAGAACACACCGACAGAATATGAAGCACCTGTTTGCACGGAGTCTGCTTCCAACTCTTTTACACTGAGCTATTTGCTTCTGTTTGAAAATAAGTAAATATTTGCTCTGCTGTGCCAGCTGGATCAGGGGAAAGCTCTGAATTGCCTCTCCCAGACAGGAGAAGGCTGGCAGAAGGTGCCTATCTGGAGTTCACATACAAAACATTAATTGGAAGCAACAAGTATTGAAAACAGCTTCAGAACAGAAATGGGAACAACAAAAGTAGATATAAAATTCATTTTCACTCTGCAGATTTAATGTCAGGTGCTGCAAAGTTCATCTTTTAACTCTGTGGTTCCTGGTTTCTTTAGAAGAGCAGGACAAAAACCACAATCAGAAAAGTTGAGTTTTCACAAAGGAAAGGGAAGTTTTATACCTGAAGCTTGTGTAAGTGCCTTGTCTGATATTGAAGGAAAAGATCATGTAGATGCTGAGATGTGATGGGGATCAGTGTTTACAAGAAACTTAACTCTTATCACCTGGAACTCCTTCCATCATCACAGAGTAAATTATAGAATGAAAATTCAGCACTTCAGACCTGGGTTTTAATCTATGGCACCTATCAGACAACAACTCAAAAGACATTTATGCAATCTTAGAGCAGCAACTGCTTTGTCTGAGCTGCCAAAACAGTTTGAATTCCATAGGAAGTAAAAAACCATCACAGCTCCAGAACTGTGCTTTCAGGCTCAGTTTCCTTGATGAAATAGGATTCTGTCCAGGAAAAAGAATCTTGTGGATCTTTATGCAGAGGAATGTGTTATGAATGTAAACATAAACACTATACCAAAGGGACCTATAGAACAGCAGGTGGCAAGATTTATTCCTATAATAGGTTAAAAAATAATCCATCTGAAGGGGATAAAACCAACTGTGAAGAACTGCTTTTATACAAATACAGAAGTACATACATGGCATTGTCTTTGGTGCAGCATTCCTTGTCTTAAATTCATCATCCCACTCCTCTGCCTCAGTCCCTCCACTGATAGAACAGCCAACTTCATGCCAACAGTTTATCTTCTTATTAAAAAATGTTACTAAATACAGTTATCACTTGAAGGCTTTATCTTCCAAGTGGTGGAGCTCCTTGATATATAATCTAATCTTCCAGGCTCATCAAAGATTTTCTTCAAACTTCATTAATGGACAAATCAATTTCTGGTGGTTTGGATCTGTTTGTAAGACCTACTTCCATCCTGGATTTTTTTCTCTAGGGAATGCTAGCAAACATCTCCAAGTGCCACAGGGAGGAAAGGATGATGTTCAGGCTTTCAGATTTTGTTATCTTGTGGGTTGTGGTCTCGCTTTCAACCCCCTTCTGATGGTCTTTGCACCAAGATTTTAGTTTAATAATTTGAAGGATTATTGGCAGATGAAATGAGGATTTGTGGATCTTGAGCAAAATACATTATAATAACAACTGTCAGGCTGATTTGGATGCTCATGCCTCTAAGACTCCCCAGCAATATTGGAGTACTTTGATGCAGTCACAGCTATGGTTTGTACTTCAGTATTATTTCTAAAGTCATAAAATATTCCAATGCTTCACATTAAAAAAAAAAACCAGCTAAAGAAAAACAAATTAAATAAAGACCCAAAGCTTTTAAGCTTTTAGCTTATGAAACTAAAACACAAAAATAACTTAAAAGGAGTTGAAAGCACTTCCTATTCCTCACTGCACTCAGTTGAATAACAAGTAATTAAAAGGGTGGCTAAGTGTAA
This sequence comes from Hylia prasina, assembly GCA_013397195.1. NCBI lineage: Eukaryota > Metazoa > Chordata > Aves > Passeriformes > Sylviidae > Hylia > Hylia prasina. The sequence continues at coordinate 584,577 of VYXD01004737.1, read as the reverse complement.
AAACTCCAATCCAGTCCCATGGCCATGGCAATCAGCTGGAGCACAAATCCACAGCCTAGGGAGATTGGGGGTCTTGGCTTTCCACCTGGATAATGGGAACTGTGAAGGGATCCCAGAACTGCCCACAGGGGAATGAGAGCTCTGCTCTGGGTTTGTCATGTTCAGGTACTGCCTTTAACAGGCAGTAGAAATGCTCATGGACAGAACAGGTGGCTAAAAATGGCTTTTAGAAGTCCATTTTCAAGCTCAAACAATATGAAAATGCAAGGTGGTGGTGCAGACAGACAGACAGACCATTGCAAACCGGGTTTGGCACTCTCATGCTCCATCTGCTGGTTCTGCAACACGATTTAAGACACCAACCTGCCTTTTCCTTTTGTCCCCCAGCCGTGCAACCCCCCTGCTCATCTGGATGAGCTGCCAAGTGTTAAACAAGAAGTCATGTTCATCTCAACATTTCAGAGCCCACTGGGGAAAAATAAAAGGGTAAAATATTTATGACAAAATGTAGACCAGCTAAACATGTAAGGAAGCAAACTGTTCCTAAATGTCTTGCAAATGCCTCAGGGTTAAAAGCATTAGCATGGTAAAAATGTAGTGCTCTCTTCCATTTTGCCTCTGCCTAGCTTTTGTACCCTATGTTAAAGCATCCATGAAAGCCAATTAATGTGCATTTTATTCTTTGAAACGTTTAAAATTGGCCACTTTCAGCATATAAAGTCTCAGCATCTCATACTATTTGAGTGCTTTTCAATGCAGACTTGTGTGTATTAAAAACACGTTTGAAAATGAAAGTCACTTATGTTTCAGCTGCCTTTGGAAAAGCAACAAGAGAAACACAAGCAGGAAGCACCACTTGTCCCAGGACAAAGACAGGATCATGACTGTGCAAATCCTGAATGGATGCTTTGCAAGGATGGGTCTGTCATTGATTCCTGGGGTGAGTTATGGCACAGAGGAGGCACAGCCACCTCCCTCAGGTCCTCCTGAGCCCCAGCTCAATGGGGAACACTGCACAGCATCCTCCTTCCCCAGCTTCCTCCCACTGACTGGGCTTTTCACACCCGGATAAAGCCACAGCTGGAAGCGATCATCTCGTGCACCCTCGGAAAGCCAACACAGGCAGTAATGACATGGTAATAAAGGATGAGATTTTTATGAAAGATGCCTCTTAACTGAAGACTGAAAGCCACCATGCAATTTAAATAAAATTGCTTTTAGCAGGGGACTGAGTGACAATTGAGGGAAAATGCTTGGCCTGTTTTTGCAAGTGGTGGGGCAGATTTTCAGCGGGTGTAAAATGCTGACTTGGGCAAAGCAGTGCCAGGTTTGCACAAGCTAAGGAGTCACATTTTTAGGCCCACACTGGAGAAACCCTTGAATTGAGAATGCTGAAATGAAGCTGCACAAGCAAGCAGGGAAGAAGTTATTAACACATCAAATATCTGCTTATGTTGCTTCCCTCCCTGTACAATTTTGTTAAGCAAGCTGAAAAGAGGAATCACACAATTATCTGAAAGCACACGAGAAAACTCAACCACCATTGTGTTGTGCACAAAGAACCCAGCTCTGGTTAACCCAGGCTGGCTGGGTAACACAGCAGCTGAGGCAGTTTTGGTTTGGTTTCTCTGGGCACCACTTATGTCCAGACCCCAGTCCCAAGTACCTGGAATCATTCAGGTGGCCCTGTCCTGTCAATGACCTCGTGCAGAGCCTTCATGTGTGCCCAGCATATTCACAGGGAATCACAGAATTACCGAAGCTGGAAAAGACCTCCAAGTTCATCAAGTCCAACCTGTGACCAAAACCCACCCTGACACCCAGCCCAGAGCACTGAGTGCCACAGCCAGGTGCTCCTTGGACACCTCCAGGGGTGGGGATTCACCACTCTTTGGTCAGCCACTCCCAAAGTTTAATCATCCTTTCTGTGAAGAAATTCCTGCTGCTGTCCAACCTGAGCCTCCCCTGGCACAGCCTGAGGCCGTTCCCTCCCCTCCTGTCCCTGTTCCCTGTTCCCAGAGCGCGACCCCCCCGGCTGTCCCCTCCTGTCAGGGAGTTGTGCAGAGCCACAAGGTCCCCCCTGAGCTCCTTTTCTCCAGGCTGAGCCCCTTCACAGCTCCCTCAGCCCCTCCTGGGGCTCCAGCCCCTTCCCTGGACACTCTCAAGCACCTCAAGCTGCAGAAATACATCCTTGAAAAACTACAGCAAAAATCCAGCTGGTTTGTATTCCCTCCAAATCTGATTCAAGCCCCCTCTTCCCTTAGAAGAGCAGTGTGCACACGGCAGATGTTCAGCTGCCTCCCATCTATAACACCACAAAGTCAAGCCGTGCTCGAGGATTTTTCTGAGAATGGGGTTTTGTTGGTTTTGTTTTGGGCTCTTCTGTTTTGTTTTCTCCTCTCTCCTTTTCTATTTTTGCCTCTTCAGATTAAGAATAGCTGTTTGGGAGGAAGCCTGGACAGAACTCAGGAGACAAGAAACATCAAAAAGAACAGTGTCCTAAATTCAGCTGGTGTGAAAGCAAGAGCTGGGAAGGTTCACTTCTTTTGGGAGAAGTTGTGAAATCCCACCACTAGTGAGAACAGTTCTTGGCAAAAGAGCCTTATGCCTTTCTGGAAGTTGTCATCTTCCTGACCAGCCTGCCCACTCCAAAAATAATGCCAAATTCAAATCACATTCTTGAAAAATACTAAATTAAACAGCAACAGCACCAGGCAGAAACAGTGTGATGTGGAAATGAATAACTAGACTTCCTCCTAATAAATAAAAATAAAAATAAAACATTTCTGGATAACAAACAGCCTTTGCTGATAAAAAAGTAAATCCCTAGAATTTAAATCCATCGTGTGCAAAATCCCTCTGGAAAAAAAAAAAATCCAGACCAAAGCACTATTGTGGCTGGATTTATATTCAGAACTGTATTTATGCAGACTAAGATAAGGGCAATCAATCCCCAGGCCTCAGGACAAAAAGCTGATCTTCTGCAAGGATCAGGATAAAGAAAATTCCTCACCATATGTCCCATGGTTAAAGGCAATGGGGGCGTGCTTTGGGACACTCAGGAACCTTTGGGGATTGCTCAGTGCTGGAAACAAATATCAGATTTATGGCACACTGATGTGCTCCAGCAGTAAATCCCAGCCTCGCCTCTGCATGCTGCTGCTTTCCCACACATGGAATTTAGTGCCTGAACTCTGGATGGATCCCAGCCTCACACCAAACCAGGGATCCTGTCAGCCCAACAGTCTGGCTTGTCAGAGTCCCGGATTCCCTCAGTCACTCCAAATGCACCAAAGCACTCTGCTCCCCTTTCACCATCTCACCTCCTCCCAGACTCCTTCTGTCCCACACAGGTTGTCACTGCTGCTGTATCTCAGACAACAGAGCTGCTCCCTCTTTCAATTCTTTTCCAGTAAATAATTCACAGATCCAATCTATCCTCTGTTCTTTGGAAGTTTCTTTCCAGGGCAACCACGTTGCTACAACCAACACAGCCACAACTTGATCCTGATGGTTCCTCAAAAAGACACTTTTTGCCTGGGACATCTCTGTGTGTGAAACCAGCTGTAACTTGAAGAGAAACCAGAAATGCATTTGCCGTCAAGAATTACATCACCTTTTCCTTTTTTCCCCCACGTTTTTCACTTGTTAATCAAAGGGTAGATGCTGTCTTTCTACTCTGACAAAAATAAGTGAGGAGGGGGAAAGAATAAAGCAGAAATCAAGATATATTTACCTATTTAATCATTTTTGCAGGGAAAAATCATCATCTTGCATGCAAAGGGATTTAATCCGTTAGGATGAAGCCTCTATCTTTCAGCAATGCTACCAGGCTGTTTCCAAGCACAAACTGGGGATCAAGGATCAAAATGAAGGAATATTGTATTTCTGTAGCTCTAATCCCTCTGACTGACATGCTAAAGGCTATTTGAGGTGGAAGGAAACCAGAGCTTCAATCATCAAGGTAGGGAATGTCCCTGGAATTGGGGACCAGTCTCACGGACCCAAACTCAGCCCCTGAGGCTGCCAGAGCTCCAGGAGCCTTTGGACACTGCTCCAGGGATGCCCAGGGTGGGATTTTGGGGTGTCTGTGCAGGGACAGGGGCTGGGCTGGGTGATCCTGTGAGTCCCTCCCAGCTCAGGGATATTCTAGAATTCTATGATAAAGTTTTCCTTCACTTGCTAAAAAAGCCTCTATTTCCCCCACCCTCTCCATTTAAAGTTACAGGGGACTGGAGCAAAGAGCTAAAATTTAATATTAATAGGGGACATGAATGCGTCTCTCAGCACAAGGCTTAGAGTAGCTCCAATTTAAATTAGTCTGTGAATCAGTGATTTCAATAATACCAAAAAATCAGTTGTACAGAACATGCTTTCAAATCACTTGATATGCCTTTTGTGCAGTGCTTTGATTCATAGATCTGAGTTTCAATTTTTTTTTTATTATAAGCTGCTTGAGGAAAAAAATGAAGGCAGCAGTGTAGCAACCTCGAATCATACTTTTCAACATTAACATGTGGAAGTCTCCTATTTAATGAGAGATATCACCTTAAAATTAAACCAGAAAGAAGTGTTTTGGAACTCATACTCAGTTCACGTGCTTGTGGTTGTTCAGTTCATATATTTCAGTGCACAAATACCTTCTTTTTCTGACACCTGTAATAGAGGAAAACCCAGAAATATTTCTATGAATTTGGAACTATTCTCTTAAACAAACAAAAAATGGCAAAAGGTGCTTATTAATGGTAAACTTCACTAGATTTCATGGCAGTAAAGTTACCTGTTAACAACCACCAGAGGAAAAAGTTTTCCAACTACTTGGCAGCACCATATCAAACAGAATGTTCAGATCATCTGCATTTGTATCAGCCACTGTGTTTTTAAAAGGAATATCAAATTCAGCCCCATCATTCAAGACTAACTTTTATTTCTTTAGGCCTACACCAAAAATTGAGTATTGATCTTGACAACTGCTCCTTTTTGCAGGAGCTAAATCACCCTGTGCTGATTAAGGCAGCTTATCTGAAGGGAGAGGCTGTGTGGGAGCCACGGGAATTTTTCATATGAGCACAAATTTCCTATGAGCACCAGCCTGCTCCATGGGGAATCACTGCCATGTGTTTTCTGGGGGGACATGATGGGGTTTCTCAGGACTTTCTCTTCCCTCCCATTCCTCACCAAGCAACTCTCCTGTCAGACTGAACAGTTTCCTTCTTCCAAGCCACAAGGTTATAAAACTATCCCCATTTTACAAGTCATTTTACAACCCATTGTCATGATCCAACAACAATTTCAACAACAACATCCAATTCTCTGCCAACAGGCACAGAATTATCAAGTCATCAAGGCTGGAAAAGCCCACTAAGGTCGGAGTCCAAGCATTAACCCAACACCACCACGTTCACCACTAAACCATGTTCACACCTTTTGAACACTCCCAGGGATGGAGGGCTGCCCTGAGCAGCCTGTTCCAATGCCTGACAACCCTTTCAGTAAATAATTTTTTCCTGATATCCAACTGAAACCTCCCCTAACACAACCTGGCTATTTCCTCTCCTTCTGCCACTTGTTCCCAGGGAGCAGAGCCTGATCCCCGCCTGGCCACAATCTCTTTTCAGGGAGTTTTAGAGAGGGAGAGTCCCCCTGGGGCTGCCTTTCTTTAATCTCAACAGCTAATGAAGATCAGACAGTGTGCTAATGAAGCTAAAGGGAAGCAAATGTTCAATCAGGAGTAAGTATTGATCATAAAGTATTTACTCTTTCTCTTTATTAATATTCATTTAAATATTACTTTTTGGCCTTGCTTTTTATGTGTTTGCCCCACTAGAAGCAGTTTTCAGATGAGATTCCCTGCATGATGATGACCTCAAATGCAAACTTTTCCCTTTTTTCCATCCACCAGAGCTAAAAACAATTTTTCCCCTATTCTGCCTTTCTGGGGAAACTGAAGAAAGGAAGGGAAAAAAAATAAAAGCAGAGGAAAAGTCAATAAATGCAGAGAAGAAAACAAGCCCAAAGCTTCCCAAAGCACACTCTTGTGAACAAAGGCCATGGAACAAGGATTTTAAAAGCTCTGTTTATCTATAGAGGATGGCTAAAAAGGCCCCACACTTAGAGAACCAGTGCTGAATGCTAGGCCCTACTGGGAACCTGTTCAAACACTTTATTCTAATCCTGTTATCTCCTCAACCTATTATTTTGGGGATAAACACTAATGTTTTATATCTCTCTTTCCTTTAACCAACCTTCAACCCCGTGTCTGGTCTTAACCTTAAACAATCTTTCTCTTTTCCCCATTCCCTGCTGGGAAACTCTTCCCTCGGACTGACACTTTACTGGGTTGTGCCTCAAGGTCGTTTCATCTTTTCCTGTCCCAAGTCAAGACCCATCACAGTCCATGAAAAAAACAAACTCAAATCCCAAACACAAAATCTGCAACAAACAAATCATTCCTGCAGGTTTTCTATATTTTCTGGCAGTTGGCTTTTCCTTGAAGGAGGTAAGCTGGGATTTAAGTAGTAATTAATAATTAATAATTAATTTAAGTATTATTTCTATAGATTAAATGTTAATTAAGTCTTGCAATGCTGTCCTGTAGAACACCAAAAGCATCACCAGTGGGGTAATATGCCTGGGCACATACTGCTAACAGAAATTTAGGTTTTATTCAGTTTAATAAAACTTCTGTATGCTCATTTAGAGCACGACCTTCCATAATTACCTTATGCGGTTTACCCAACTAAAAAAACCCTTTCAAGTCCACATAAACACCTTCCATTCAGTGTGATCAAAACCTGAAACTAATGAATGATTTTGGTAAGAGCTGTCATGATGTCTGGGCTCATGCTGGACCATCCTGGCCACGCTTTTGCTCTGATGCAAAGCTGACAGTCAAGAAACACGCAGCAGACAAGGGCAACTTGGTAAAAGAACTTCTGTTGCTCCATTTGAAATGGAAGAGAAGCATGGTCCTGCCCAAATCCTTCTCCTTTTCATCTCTAAAGAAGAATCTCATTGCAACTCACGCCTAAATTGAAGGCCAGCAGCTACTCAGCCTCCCCAGAACAAAAAATACACAGTCCCTATGTGAAAAGAATGGGAAGAGTATTCAGTACAAAGGTTATTGACTTCCCTCTCTTAGAAGGCTGTAGCCACCTTCTCTTTATTGTTTCACTGATTTCCAGCAATTTAAATAAGTAGATGCTTCTCCAGTACAGGTGACATTCTCTACTTGTGCAATCAATTTTGTTACCTTTATTTGTGATCTAATAAACAGCACAACACCAAACAGAGCAGTAGAACTGGGCTGCTCCAATCACCTGCTGATTGCATACAAATGTGCAGGAGTTTGGTACTTCCCTCTTGCTCAGAAAAAGTAAAGACAAATAATAAAACAACCAAAAAATCATGTTAAAAAAGCAGCATCACTCATACATGAGCTATTTTAAAACCCCTCAATTTTCCTGATGTCATTCATCAGGTACTCTTAGGAAAATCAAGGCAGCAGAGCTGTTTTTTCAGTTCAGCACATTTTTGAAAATCTTCACTGTGAAAGTTTTGTGTAATTACCCTCAAAACAGTGTTTTGAAGGAGTTCCACGACGTATGAAAATTGGAATAATGAGTTGCATTTTCTTGTCTATCATTTCAGTTGGCATTTGGTGAAATTGTACATCTTTAGCTATTAAGTCTCTCCCTTCCTCCTGGTCCACGCTTAGATCAAGATCATTACAATTTCTCCTACCCAGTGCCCTAAACAAAACATAAATGTCATCACCATCAATCTCAACATGGCCTGTATGACAGCTAACATTAACAGAATGGCCTTCTCCAGTTAGATTTTCATTAGTAAAATAGGATGGAAACCAGAAAGTGCCTCAGCTTTGCCAATTTGAACAAATTATCCACATCATCCTTCTCGGTGTCAGTCGATACTTGAGCTGGGCAGGAAAATCAGCAGTCAGGGACACAGGACAAAACAATATTAAGCACAAAGTCAACCTTTTTTTATCTTAACTCCTGAATTAAGCCAAACCCGGCATTTTTTACAGGTAAGGCAGAGAGGTTTGCATGTTTGGCTGCTGCAGAGAGTGTGACTGCAAAGTGACAACTCCAGAGCAAATCTGAGCACGTCACATTTCCAGCTGCAAATGCACAGTCCCAGGCCAGGCTGCAGTGACTTCTGGTGATGTCAGAGAATTTGGCCACACTAGGGAAGGAGAAGAAAGCCAGAAGGTGAGCAGCAAGACATGTGCCAACTTCCCAAACAGGCCAGGACATCATCCATGTCACTTCATGCTTTCCACAGAGCTGCTGCAAAGCCTTTAACATCTGTGTTCTACCAAAGGACAGGTACTGAACCAAGCAAACTCCAGTCAGGGCTCAGATTTATGTATTTTTAACCAGATATTCCCAAAAAGGCACTAAATGTTCACTAATTTACAACCTTCCTAATAAAGGATGTGCCACCCAAAACACGGTCAGCCTGCCAGGCTTCCTCTCTTGGTAGAGGAAAAGGATGTTGCTGGAAATGTTCCTGCCATGAAGTGGATGATGAACACTAACACTGCACTGCCTAATCCCATTTTAGGATGATTGTGGGTGTTCTGGATGCCTTCTTCCCACTTCAGATGTGCTGTTTGATTGGAAAGAGTAACAGGAAACAGAACGTTCTTAAAACGTTTTCACTACTTAAATCCACATGTTGTAAACCACTAATCTGTGGGGAGGGAAGGATGGTTTGCAGCAAAAGGAGAGCAGCCTTTTAGTCCCTGTTCTTTGTTCATACCATGGTAAGGACCTTGCAAAAATTACAAAAAATGCAAGAAAATGAAGTTGTGTGGTGGGAAAAAAAACCTTTGAGGCAGAAAAGTGCTTTGCTCATCCCGTTGCCAGGCACAGGGCTTGATTTCCCTTAATGGCTAATGATTAATGTATGACAAGAGGATGAATAGCCAATATATCTGAAACATGAGCAACACCATCCATCAGTTTTTCACAGGAAGTCCAATATGGCTTAGAAAGAAAGACAGACTGTTTCTGCCCCTGGATCAGAATGGATCCATTCCAATGTGAAAGAGAAAAGGAAGGTGTGCACACTGTCTGAACACAGTTCTTTCTCAGAAATGAGGAGGGAAACTAGTACCATCAAATGGAACATAAAAATGTATTTTAACTAAATGTTTCCTCCTTCACCACAGCACACTCAAACTGATACCAGTGTCAATTTGTTAATAACAACTGCAGCTCCACTACCCAGTAACAACATACATTTTGTTCTGCACTTACAGGTGAAAATTTTATCACAGCCTGGTCTTAAGAACTATTTTCCTCCTGGAGGACTGGTTGGCAACAGAAGTTGTTTGCCTATTCCAACAGAAAGCAGCCTCACACTGTGGCAAGAGTTTGTCAGATAAACCACTGGTGTGGAAGGGGGCAGAAAGCTAGCCTGTCATTTCTCTGAAGTGCAGCTAACAAGTAATTTGCAAGTTCCCATAAGCTAACATGCAATTTGCTAATTCCCATATGAAGCTATTTTGAGAATTAGAAGTTCCTTTAACACAACAATCTATTCTGAGGGTGAAAAACAAATGCACACCTGTGTAGTCCCATGAGAACCCACAAAGGAAAAATGTAAACATATCTAGAGAGAGAAAATTTGACAGACATACACAACAGCCCTTAGTGACCAGTGAACTGAGTTTCACTGTACTGCTGACCAATTAAGAGTTTAGCACAGAATTCACACAGAATCACTGGG
>VYXD01004737.1:549349-574711 GCA_013397195.1 Hylia prasina | reverse complement strand
TCCAACAGTTCTTAAACACCTGCCTGTGGAATAAACCACAGCATTCCAGGGTGTATATCCAAATTCACACCATCAGCTGAGCCCCCTGGCAAAGCACCTGCAGCGAGGACATGTGGCAGAGCAGCGGGCAGGGAGTGGGAGCAGCAGAAGCTCACCTGCACACTTGGTCCTGGTGGTGAGGGGGGGCCCGGGGGGGCCCGTGCCCCCTTCCCCGGGGCGCGTCAGCAGCACCCGGATCTCGTACTCCACGTCGGGGTCCAGGTGCCACAGCTTGTAGTTGGGAGAGTCCACGATGTGAGTCTCTGCCCAGTTGCCCGTGGTGGTCCTGTACTCCACCTCCTTCAGGATGATGGGCCCGTCCCCGATGATGGAGTTGGCGTTGGGTTTGATCCACAGGTACGTGGCTCCCACGGCCAGCAGCTCCGGAGGGGCGATCGGCGTGGGAGGCTCTGGGACAAAAACAGACCACAGCGAGTCAGAAAACATTCTCCAAATCCCCATCGTGTACCCATGCAGTAAGGCTGCCCCAAAACCCTTTTGGGGGTGGGAGGCTCTGGGGACAGAAGCAAACCACAAGGAGTCAGAAAATGTTGTCCAAATTTCCATCAGGTATCCGTGCAGTACGGCTGCCCCAAAACCTTTCGTAACAAAGGCACAGTTTTACTCTCTCATTTAACAAAGCTTTTATAGGAATTCAGTCTGTAACTGGAAAGAATTGGGCTTGGGGTTTTTGTGCTTAAATTTCAGCCCCCTTGCACTGGGGGTCGTGTTGCCAACTGAGAAACACCTGGGAAAATACAGGAACCACAAAGCAGCTTTCTGTTTTAAAAGTGTCTTTTAGATCATCATGAGGTCTATACTTGCTCCCTCTTTTAAGCAAATGAACAACAGCACTCAACAAAATCTTGGAAGGTGAGGGAGAAATCCTAAATACAGACAACTGGGTGCCCTTAGCACAAACCATGAATAAAAGGTTCCAGTACAGCCCTTCCTCTTCCCTGTGACCTGACACTGCAGAATATCCCAGTCACTGATCGTGATGCTGTGCTTCAGCCAAATTCTAATGCTTAACATGACACAATTAGCAACAAGAGGAAAGCTCAAGTTCAACAAGAGGAAAACTCAAACTCATTTATTCCTTTTCTGTTACCCCCAAAAAACAGAGATAAACAGCAGGATATATTTTCTAATCAAAGCACGGCCTGTGACAACATTAGCAAATTGAAACACCAGTGATCTCTCCATGCCCAGCACCCAAGGTGCTGCTGGAACTGGCTCTAAGTGGGGCTCTTGGTAGCTCAGAACTAAGAAAACTCCAAGGCAACAGTGAATCAACACCTCCTATGGCGCTTGATTGCAAAGTTTGCTCAACTTCATGGGCAAAGCTACTCAAGAAAATCTGCATGAGACCTGAAGAGTGCCTGGATGTTTGAGAAGCAGCATGAGGAGGCAGGAGCCAGCTATTGAGTACCTCCTCTGTGAGAATAAGCAAAGCAAGCTGATAAAAGACATCTCAGCAGCTCCCTTTGATGGAAGGAAAAAAAAAAAAATCTACAGAGTTCTGGCTGTCTGCCTGATTTTTATTATTCTTTTTCCCCTCTCTGTCAATGTAAATAACAGTTGCATACTGGAAACCACATGAATAGCATACACCTTGTGGCTTTGAAAACCTGAGCTGAACTCTGCAAGATTATGAGCAGTTTCCTGAATCTTGCCTAGCCTTCCCTCTGCCACACTCTAATGTGCTTTGCCCTCAGCCCAGAGGACACAAACTCTGTTCTCTCATGAAAATCGAATATTTTTATCCAGAGGGGCTTAAAACCCTGGCACAGGGTGCCCAGAGCAGCTGTGGCTGCCCCTGGATCCCTGGGAGTGTCCAAAGCCAGGCTGGAGCAGCCTGGGACAGTGGGAGGTGTCCCTGCCCATGGCAGGGGATGGAATGGGATGTGCTTTACGGTCCCTTCCAACCCACACCATCCTGTGATCCCTGTCTCAGAAAAAGAAGCACATAAATGCTACAACATAAGAAATTTAGAGTTCAGTGAGAGTCATTCCAAACCCCTCTCTCCTAAAGGTGATTCCTCAAAGAACCCAAAGGCAGGACCCACTGACATGTGGAAAAAAGGACTTTGAGCACCACATGATGGGAGGAAGATTGGATTTTCCCCTCAGGATAATTCTTGCAGGTTAAGATCTGCTCAGTGAAGAGAAAGAAGCTGTTGTGCAAAAGGATCAACTGAATTAGGCTTGATTTAATTTCCTTTAACTGTTTACAACAAAATATTCTGTCTCCTCGAGACTGGCCGCAGGAGTTGTGCATTGTACCTCTGAAGAAAAAACAATCTGAATTGTAATTGGTATCCAACATGAACAAAAATCAGTGATGCCAGATATGTTTTCTGTGGAATGTCTGTTTCTGCTTTAATTTTCTGCACTGCTCCATAACTCCTGCCAGAATCTTTTTTTCTGATGTGAAATGCCAGCCTGATTATGTTTTGACTTACAAAGTTATTTCTCCAAGAAAATTGTTTTCAAGAAACATGTGTGGATACATTTTCATTAAAAATCAAATCATTATAGATCACAAGCAGTTTATTACTTGTTTCTTGGTGCAAGGCAATTAAAATATAGATTTGGTTATTTTTATTCCCAATGCAAAAACTACATCTTACAAGTCACACAATAGCTGAACACAAGACAAATTAAATATTAAACTGCATTCTCCTGGGCTGCAGATTTCAATAGCAACGTGATCCAGGTTACTCTGGGATTTGATGGCAACTTAGAAGAGATTTATGAAACTGAGCTTAATTAATAGAGCAGTTTATCCTACTAAGCAGACATGAAGATCTCATCTAGCAAGTTTAGTAACTATTATTGCCAAACTGATTTAAATTACCATCTCACCCAGCATGCCCATCTTCCCTACTTTTGTCCCAATTCAAATCATCCCCACTAAAAAAAAAAAAGAGATGTTGGTTTCCACGTGCTGTAAAATGTNAGGAGAGATGTTGGTTTCCCTTTTCCCTCATTTATTTTCCCCTTTCTCTACCACTGAAAAACCACGTGCTGTAAAATGCAATAAAAGTAGGATTTTAAACTGTTGCTCCTGTTTTCTGAATTTAAGGAACTAAGATAAGCAGCTGTTCCAGTAGTTATTTAAAATCAGTCCCACCTCACTGGAAATAATGGATATTTCCTACTACCACCAACTGGAGCAAAAGCTTTTACTTTTTTTAATATCACTCTGTGCCAAATTACTACAAGTGATCTAAACAAGTTACCCATTATTTAGCAAACCTGGCACACAAATGAGAACATGTTTTTTCTCTCTGTTACAAAACTCACTTGCTGGTTACAGATGAGCAGCCTGATGTTATGAGCTCACTATTTTAATTAAAATCTGTTTGACCTTGATTAAATAAACATGGTGACAGATTGGCCTTGTACCCATGTAATTGTGAACAACCATATTTTAAGCCCCATTTCATCCCAACACTATTTTATATCACAAGGTCTGCCTGGGCTGGGGCTCCCTTCCAGCCACTCTCCCACCTCCTCCAGACACAGAGGAGGGAGCCAAAGGCTCCCCATAAACCAGCACATCTGGAACTGGATTGCTGCAGCTGGAATATCCACCTGAACCCCAGACTTGGGAATGACATGGGAAAATGTGCTTATGGGTGCTCACTTAAAAATAGTAATAAAAAAGACATACATAGTTTAGGCTCAAAAAAAAAACCACGGAGTTTTTGACCATGGGTATACTTTGTTGAATCTAAAACCAGGTCCAGCTATGCAGACACAAAGGGAATTGGGGTGTGCCTTTCTCCTCCTGTTAAAACAGAAAATACAGCTCCTGTCTGCAGCTCAGGAGGCTGGACACTGTTAGAGCTTGGAAATGACATGAATTCTAGTAATGCAAAGAGGGTGAGAAAACAAAATTAACATGAAGGACCAGAACAGAGCAAACAGAATCACAGAGGATCTCAAGCCCCACAAGGATCAAATCCAAATCCCTGTTCCTTGCAGGACCACCTGAAATTCCACCATCCATAGTGACAGGACAAGGGTGATGATGGCTTTAAACTGACAGAAGACAGGGATACTTTGGATATTAGAAATTCCTTCCCTGTGAGGGTGGGCAGGCCCTGGCACAGGGTGCCCAGAGCAGCTGTGCCTGCCCCTGGATCCCTGGCAGTGTCCCAGGCCAGGCTGGATGGGACCCTGGGACAGTGGGAGGTGACCCTGCCCAGGGCAGGGGGATGGAATGAGATGAATTTTAAGGTCACTTCCAACCCAGACCATCCTGGCATTCTACAAGGACAAAGAGCATCATCCAGACACTCGCTCCACTCCTACACCCTTAGTGCATTAACACTCTATTTTCCAACTCTTGTGGAAAACAAATGTATTTTACTCTTTGGCAAATATTCCCGAGTGTTTCTACTCTACTGCTGGAATATTTCTCTATTTGGCTTTCTAAGGAAGGCAATTCTAAGCAATTTTTACATGATGGAAGAATAATTGGCTCCATGATTCCTTAAGATGCCACTGGGAAGACTGAAAAACTAGAGAAAAATCCTCAACAACTGTTACCACTTTCTCCTGTGAAATAATCCATAAAGAAAGACATTACAGAAAATGCAATCTTAAAACAGCTGGATACGCCTCCTCGACTATGAATTTTACATGATTTTTTTATTATTTTTTTTTTATTTCTCCCTTTTTCATAACAAAACCATCTGATAAACTGTGACCATAAACTCTCACTGGCATGGGGTGGGCTGTGGGAGGTTTTAGACAAACAGAACCCCTCATGTCACAAAACTCTGCTGTATCACCAAGTGCGACAATTCTGTTTTGTTTTCTCACATGCACAGGACAGAGCACAGGCTGTAAAAATAGGATCAGGAGAGACACAGTGGTTCTTGTTCTTTGAGGGTTGAAAAGGTGAAGATGGGACCTGCTGCACAAAGACCTTTCCCTGACAAGCAGGATCTGTGTTTTCCAACACGATCCTGATCGTGTCCCTGATGATGGGAATTATAAAAGCTCCAAGTCCTAAATGAGCAGCTGTGGACTGTGCTTGTCAAACTGATCAGGATGGGACTGAAAGGCAAGGAAACCAAATTTTAAGCTCCTCAAAACTCTTTTAAGCAGAAAACACAAATAAAAAGTATTTATATAGTTTTCTACACAATATCCAGACTGTCTGAGCAGCATCCATGGGCACCTTTTCTAGTTTTATACAACAGCAATGAGTCTTCAGAGCTCTGAATGTCAGTATTTATACTGGCATTGCTTATTTTCACACTTCCTACCACTGCCATAAATGCAGCAGGTAAATTTAGTTTCCTAGTGATGGTCCAAATTTCCAGTTCCATTTATTAGACAAAAGATAAAAGGCACGTGGATTTTACACTGTTTAGCAGGAGAAGATTTCACTGTGCTGACAGTGCACTCGTAGTTTTTGTTTAAGAGAGACATTCAGATCAGTCTCTCAGTCCTGTAGCAGGCTGACAGCACTGGCACGTGCCAAGTGTTATAAAAGTGTGCCAGCAGCAGCAATAAATGATTCATGAATTCACCTGGACAGGTAAATTGAAGCAGGGAATGATATGGTCTGTCTGAGCCCCAGGAAAAGTGCCCAGAACCAACTCTGAATATTCAATTAAAGCCAAAATCCAGAAAAGTGAGAGAAGATTTGGGATTTCTACAGCCTGTAGACCAAGGGGCAATGGTTTCATGGGTTTATAAATTTCAGAGGTGCAAAGAATTTACTGTTTGGTTTTGCACCCATCATGGACAGAGCGTTCCCAGCAGGCAAACATCACCTGCACACCTCTTCTCCTCTGTGAGCATTCCTGTACTGTGGGATGGAGCCCTGTTCTTTGGATCATGTGACAAATTCCACATCACTGCTCTCCATCTGGTGCTTCTTCCCAACACAGAATTTACTAATGCAGCAATAAGTGACTTAAGTACTCTGTGATATAAAATACTTATTTGCCACAATAATGGGCTTTTTTTCTTTTGCTTTGCCCTCAAGAGCTGCTGCTTCTGTCTTCTACAGGGGACTCACCACACATTTCATGTACAAAAAAGCAAGGGAGAAAGTACAAAAGAGCCAGAAAACATGAAAGAACTGAGCAAAGTGGTCAGAGAATAATCAGCACAACAGCAATGGAAACAAGAGATGAGCAGAACCCAGGGGACAGCAGTCAATAACACCACAGAAAGCCAGTGGAGCAAGAGACCCACTATTTGGCAGGATGCTTGTCTTCTATCATCCCCTCAAAAACCCAGACTCAAAAACTACAGACCACTCCCTCAAAATCCCCCAACACCACAGGTGCAGGACACAGATCTGAAGGGAGAACTTGGTCCATCAGCCTGATGGGAAGAGAGAACATTTCTTCTCTCTATTTTCCCCTCAAGAAGAAGAGGAAATGCCCCTTGGTGACTTGAACATGTGTTCTAAACTGAGCAACTGGGCTGTCAAGGATTAAAGAGAACACAACAACACTTACAGGAGCTACTGCAAAGCAGGAGAAAACCTCTTAACCCTTTCCTGGAAACACTGCAGTCACCAGGCAGGGCAGCTGGAACAAATCCTGGCTGAAGAAGGTTCATCTGTGTCAGTGTCACCTTACCCAACAAACATTTACAGAGTCAGCCTGAGTGCACAAAGAGCTGGTGCAGACCCAGAGCCTCCTGCCAACCCTTCCAGTGGTGGAGAGGCTAAAGGAGAGGGGCAGCAGGGCCCAAGTGGGAATTACAGCAGCGTGCTAATTCATTAGCATTTCACACTGTTTGTGCCTCAGAAGCTTAGCCTGAATCCCACCAGAGCCTCAGAGGATGCTTTCATTCTCTAATAAAGAAAATAGCATCGGATTAGTTGAACACTATCTCATTTCCCAGCGTAAATTAAGTGAATTAGATGGAAGAGTCTGCGCTCTAATTGTAAAGCTTATTACAAGAACTCACATAGATTAGACCTGAATGCTTCTCTTTGAGTCATCATTTGTACTGTAACAGAGTTAAAAGGGCGGCCATAGACATCTCATTGATGTGTAGGAACCTGCTGTTTTGCAGCAAGACACATTCCCAAGCCCTGTGTCCCTTTCCCACAGGGATGGGGGGCTGCCCTGCACAGGGCTCAGGCAGGCTCTGGAGGGAATCTCCGGGAATGACAAGCTCCCCAGGGCTGGAATCACGGACAATTAACTCTCAGCTTTAAAGCACGTGTCACTTGCTGATTTTGTCAACTGCAAAATACCTACAAGAACCTGTCACAGAGAAGAGCAGTGGTGTGTTTCTTTCTTGTTGCTTCTGGGATGTCACTCTCTTCACAGGGATCTCTCATGGACCACGAGAGGCCCAGCACAAGGACTTCTGGGCATCCATGAGCTGATTACAATTAGCTTGACTTTCACTGTGTAGCTGCTCCATGTTCCCTCCTGCCCTAATTACCTCAGGTTCCCTTTAATTGTCAGTGGAGGGAATGGGCTCACCTTAAGGCACCTATCTAAGATAAAATTAACTGCTCCCTGAACCCCCCATCTTTTGACTGGTATTAAAACAAGGTGAGATGCATTTAACCTCCTTACTCTTTGTTTTCTCAGCACATGGCCCTCAGTGTGAAACATGGAGAGGTACTGGATGACTCTGTTAAGGGGAAAGCCAAGAAAAACACTGAGCACCTCTAAGCCCCTTGAATTCCCTCTGAAAGGCCTCACTGGTGGCTGCAGAACTCAGGTGCTGCAGTCTAAACCCATCACATGAAGATAAATGATGATGCCTTTCTCTGGGAAAGTTGAGCACAACTCACTTTCCTTTTATATGCAGGAAAGAAAATAGATATATATATATATTTCCTTTATACATGCAGCCAGAGCATGCACTGGTGACAGTGATGCTCTTTGATTTAATCACTCAATGCTCAAAGTGCCTGTCAGGGAAAGGATTTCATTCTCTTCCTAAGACTGTTCTGAGAATGGAGTGTCTTAGTCCCATCTGTTGAGATTGTGTCACACACAGAAAAATGGTTCAGGTTTCATTTGACCAAAATACCAGTAAAAATAAAAAGACCATGACTTTCTCTGTGCAGCATCTGACTGCTGCATTTTGCTCCACAAGGAACATGAACCATGGTTGAACCAAGTCCTGTCCTCGAGACTTAACCTCTGATGTATTTTCCTTACACAACAATTAGTAATTTTTAATTTCTGCTGCTTCCCTCATTTCTTGGACTTGATGACAAGCGCATCAGCTATGTGTGGACCAAGGCTTTATATTAATCTGGAAATGACCCATGAAGAAATACAAGTTGGGCTTTAACATATCTGAACAGAAGATATCTGAATACAGTAATTACAAAAGTATGAGAACTAAGCATCATCTCTCCTTTAACAAGAGAGATGAAAATATAGGAGCTTTGCAGAAACTCTGGTCAAAACACTGATTCCTCCACTAGAAATTGCTGCAACTGCACCTCTACCAACAATCACTCAAGCTGCAGGTTACTCATGAACCTGTTTCTGAGCTCTCTCCCCCAGGTGAGAAATCCCAGGGGTGCTACAATCTCTGCTGATTTCCAGTTCACTCTGCTTCCTTCAACAGCCACTTCTCCATCACTACAGCCTCAAAAAACAGCCTGTGAGCTGCTGCTCTCCCTCAAGGCTCCTCCAAGTCTGTACAATTGTATGGAAAACTGCATCCACATCCTACCAGCACCAAGGGTCTCTCCACCAGTCCCTGCTCAGGGCCACCTTCAGCTCTCCCTCATGTTTCTAATTCCAGGGTCCATCTGACCTCACCCATCACGTGTTATTAAGTCTATTTCTGCATGAACAAGCTGCTAATCTCCCACAGGGACTGGAAAATGTAATCTCAACAAGCACCAAAAAAAGTAGAAAGGCGTTAATAAACACGTAAACTGAGAAACATGTAATTTCAGGTCATCCCAAGTTCAAGCAGCTTCAGCAGTTGCTATGCTACCAGCTGATGGTGGTGGGGAAGGACAGAGGAAAAAGGATTTTACAGCTCTGTCTTGAGTGGCCATTTAGCAACTTCTGCTTTCTGGCACATCTCTGTCTGCGGAATGAAGGATCATTAGTCTCTAAGCTGCTGAAATGGCAAGTGACTGGAGGTATTGACCACCAGGAAGCAGCATGGAATGGTTTGTCTGGATTGATTAAGGAGCCTAATCCATAGCAACCTGCTAGGCTTGCAGGAAAAGCCTGAGGCAGGATGCTTCACTTCATTTGAGGCAAAGCAAGGCAGTAAAAATCCCATTGTCCTTTATATCCCTGTCCACCCCCTGGGGTGTGCAGGACTGATGGGGAGCAGCCAGAAAACCCAGGAAACAGCCAGGCTGGAGTTAAACAGGAGAGAGAACCATGGCAGTGATGTCCCCAGGCACTGACACTGGTCCCTCCTCTCTCAGACACAACCTGCACCCAGAGCTGGGCCCACTCAGGGCACTTCCAGGCTCTGCTCACAGCTAATCCCCACAAAACCCTGGGGAGACAACTAGGAATACATTGTTTTATAACTGGAAATGATGATTAATGGATGGCTGCAGGGCCAGAGACTGAATGCAGACTTTTGTTCCAGCCTACAGACTTTATGACCTCCTACAAAGAAGCGTGTGCCAGGCTTGACATACAAATTTAGGGTTTTTCAGTCCATAAAGAAAAATGTTCTCATTTAAGCATTTGTTTTCCTGTGACAGATATGTGAAAAACACGGACCACATTTGACCATGAGGAGGCAAGTCAAATTTAACACAAAAAAAGAGCTGATGCTGGAATAGTAGATAATAAATGTGCCAACAGGGATCTCAGGGGGGCACCCAAGGAACTTTTCAGCTTTTTCAGCTCCACATCCTCTAACAGCATCTGACAAACTATCCAGGCAACCAAGGCTCAGAGTGGGTGGTCACCTGAGTGCAGGTTTGCTTGGGATCAGCCTGAGCAAGAACACAGTTCTGGTCTCAGTGTGAAGCTGGGATGAAGCAGACATGACTAATTTCCAAAGGTGCCTTGCCAAGTGCTCCTTTTGGGCAGTCATTCCTCCTGCCTTAACTGACTGAAATTACAGACCTGGGAACATTAATAGCCCAAGGGAAGAGCTGGGTTTGCTGTTATCACAGTGATGTTTCTTTCAAATTTAAAAGTTTTCTCACTTTACACCTTTCTCTGGGGTAAGAACAGATGGGCACCCCGGGAAACCTGAAGAAACTACTTGAATAACTGAATATCAGGGATATTTAAATATTCCTCATGCAGGTTCCCAAACATTCCCAGAAATACCACCTACAGAAACTGTCCTATGGTTTACAACTAAAGTATCACAATTCATCCCTGAAATTCAAGGCTAAGGTTAATCATCCTTCCACTTTTATTGACAACAAAGTGTGAAAAAGAACCAGGTTCATTACCAATAACTGTTCTGCTGCCACAAAAGCCATGCTGCTCACACAGCTGCATAAACAACCTAGGGATGTACTACAAAGTCTGCATGGCAACAATCTTTGCTTGTGGTGGCAAAAACAATCATTGTCCAGGTAGCTGAGCACCAGGAAGAACAACTTCAAGTTCCACGGCAGTTCCAGAACAGAAAGGGATCTCTTCACCTCTAAGGCATGAACTCCAGTGTGCAACTCACTCAGGAGAAATCCTGCCTGCTCCACAGAGATGTACTCCCAAAACTGAACATTTGCATTAAGCTGATGTATTTCAACTGTTTTATTTCCCCAAGGGAAGGAACAAACATTCTGCCTCTGAATGGAAGTGGAAAAATACCTCAGTCTATCCTACTAACCCCAAAGGCTTAGAGGCCACCAGAGATCCAGGATTCTGGATGTTACAGTTTTACTTTTCTTTTTATAAAACTCCCAATATTTCCAAGAGTATCTGCAGTTAGTAAATTAATTATTTATTCTTTCTTATTTGCTGCTGTCTCACCCCTGGGACAGTTAATAAAAAAAAGATCTACCACCAGACAGGGCTTTAAAGAGATGCATTATGGCTTATGGAGTTTAAATTACAGGACTGAAGTAATTTTTTATGTGTCTTTATTTCAAAACCAGTATTAATTCCATTTTGGGTCCTGCACAGCCTGGATCCTCCTGCTTTTGGTGCTATGTAAGAAAAAAATCTGTCCATCTAGAGGAGAAGCTGTGTTTCATTCCCATAAAGTCAAATTTTATGCAGATCCATCAGGGCCTCAAGTCAGGTTCCTCCTAAGAAAATTCCTATTACAACATGCATGTTCTAAAAGTAGAAATTATATGTTCAAAGGCTTTTCCAACGAGCTGTTATATGTTTGTTCCAAGACAAATATTTACTGTGCCACAAATTTTCCTAAAGCAGAGTCTGCAGGTGTCCAGGCAATATCTGAATATATGACTAATCATATATTCAGTGCCAGTGGTTTCTTCACTGAAGCACTTCTCTGTGCAGAGCTTTCTGCTCACAGTGTATTATCACTCCCCCAATCAATGCAAATTGAACCTGGGCTTTCCTGAGAAGGTCCAGATTTAATTTGGATATACTGATTCAATCAGCTGAGAGTTCCTTACATAACCTGGTCCCCTACAGGCATACATTGACTAAATTCCTGAGATTCTGCACGTGCTGCAAAAACTAAAAACACCGGGGGAAAGAGGATAAAAAACCTACTAGGAGACAAAGGAAACTTTTCTTTTTAATATTAATCATGCAGTACACAAAGATTATACTGACTGGTCACCCTCTCAGGATGATGCACACTGGTGTACAAGATTTGATACATAACCTGCCAATTCCAGGATCTGTTTTCCCTCAGGGTGGCTACCAAATAGGCCAAGGTTCATCAAGGAACAGCAACTCACCCTCATTTTGGGGTGAAATGAGGACAGCAGACACCTAAGCATGAGGCCAAGCCTTATGCTGCACTTCACTACTGGGGTTTAAGGTCACTCCTGCCTGAGCAAAGTGCATTGTCTGTGTCTATGCACAGACTCACCTGCAGAACTGACATTTCTGTGACGCTCCCAACACCCTGGTGCTAAGCACTCCAGAAAGTCTCTGCAGCACTTTGTACCAGCACACGTGGCCAGGCAGAGCAGGAAGCAGCAGGGATGAGTGTCAGCCAGCAGGACAGGCTGCAGCCTCCCTGCATCACCAGCCTGTTACCAAGGGCTCTGTAGTCATAACAACAAAATTGAGAGATGCCAATTACCATAACAGTGAGCACATAATTAGCAGCAGCCTGGGCAAGTTGTCATCCTGCAAAACTGAAGAATCAGCAGCAAAAATGCAAAGTGACCAACGCAGGGGTAGGTACAAGAAGTTTTCTTCCTGCATTAGAGTTTCCAATCAGGATTTGGAAAATTGTTTTTTCTCCTTTGTAAGGGATGCTTATCACTTGGTACAAGGACTGTGTTCACTCAGTAGAGAAGTCATTATGTTTGGTTATATTACTCTGTGATTTTAAGCACTGATGGATCAGGAAGATCAGCAAGCAAATGCCACAGTTTGGAAATCTGTGTTTTCAATTCTAGAGCTGCACCTTTCCCATTGAAGAGAAATATCAAAAGCTGATTATGCATTTGCTACATACATAAAATGGAGCTAGAACACATAAGGGTTTATTTTCCCATTACTTTGTACATGTGGAATTCCCGTTGATACAGATCAAAGCAAAATTTTAAGCACTGCATCAGCTGTAACTTTCATCACCAGGAATGCCTGTTAGTGATTTTATCACGTAATTGTCAAGCTTGGGGTCAAAATTCACCCTTCATCCTGTCAGTAATTCCTGTCAGGTGCCTGGGGAAACATTCAATCCCCACACCAAACAGGATTGCAGATTTTCATTGAATCAAAGCACCTGTGGGAAGAACAGCAACACAAACACCTCAGTCTTGTGCAACTGTCTGAAAGGACCTGACCCAAATAAGCACAGTAAAGTATTCAGTTCTTCCATTTTTCTTCTGTTTCCTGTCTTTATAAACAGAAATCTCCATTGTCCAAATAAGCTCCAGTTAATACCTGATGAGATCTTTGTTCAGTGCCACAGAAAACCATTTGTTGCTCCAACTTGTATATTTGCATTCCCTGCAGGGGTCTCAAATACAAAACTCTGGAAGTGAATTGCTGGACATAATCATCACCTTCAGAGCAGTAATACTGTGTATCAAATCTTGCCCAAAATACTTGCACCGAAGAGTTCTACTGCTTGGGAAGGCTACTTTAAACAAATTATTTTTCCTTCAAGCCAAATTCTTCCTGCTAGACTCAAGTTCCTCTTTCCAAGGTGTCCTTAAGAACAGTAGAACATCTCTGGAGTTAAGAACAGGCAGACACAGGTTATGGTGCAGTGCTTGGCTTTAATGAATAGCTTGTTAGCCATTCACCAACTTAACTCCTTGTAGATTCACTTAATTATTGAAGAAACACAATGATTCTTTGGCTCTGTGCCCAATTCTTCTCTAGTTTATGCTGCTACAGGTCCAAAATAAATGAAGTTACCACTGTGATGCAAATAAGCCAAGTTTCTGCTCTTTTGTTCCTCAGTAATCTGAAATGTTGATGATTCCTTATCCTTCACAGGCAAGCTGATAAGAACCAGCACCACAGGGAACTATTTTCTAACAGAATCTGCTCTGTGCCTGCTCTGAACCCATTTGTTGCTTATTAGGACCCTGGCACAGCTCCACAGCCCAATGAACATGATTAAAAGTGACTTGATGAATTCAGTCCATTGAACAGGTGGATGTAGCAAAGCTGGAGGGAAGAGCACTCTATGCTAGGTGGAAATGCTTAATGTTTTCTAAAAATGTTTGCACAACAATAGCTCTGTGGATCTGAGCACAGACAAATCCCAAGAGTCCTAATTCCATTAACTGATGGCTGCCAAAAACTCTGCAAGGATCAGGAACAAAATGTGGGGGTGATGGAAAAGAAACCTCTGCATGGCTTCCTGTGCCTTCCACCACAATGTGAATATTTGATCAGATCCCAGGGATCCCAGGGAACAGGAGATGATGGAAGAGTCAAGAAAGGAATTGCTCAGCCAACACAGGAGCTGCAAGGCAAGAGCGAAGCCTTGCCTCCAAGTCTGGCACAAATCCCTCCCAAATCCAGGGAAGGGCAGAGCCAGCAGCTCACAGACAAAACAGGCAGTGCCAACTGCATAAAAAGTGACTGGAGACAAATGGAATTGCTGTGGATCTCATCAGTCTGCCAGGCACATCCTGGTGAGACCCAGAGCTGGCCTCTCTGGGGCACAGAGTGAATAACAGGGGTTTTAACAGAGTTGTCTGCTGATGGTTTGTGATAAGATTACAAAAACCCTGATTTCAAGAAGTGTGCAGTAATTTCATAAAAGGCAAGAAGTGAGCTAAACCCATCTGGACCTTCTGAGCAGCTATGCTTGGTTCATGCACAGGTATTGTACTCCCTAAGTAGAGCATTTCAGGATTTCATTTCCAGCAGAGTTTAAGTGATGGAATACCCAGAAAAGGGTGCACTGGGAGTAATGGAACAGAAACAGAACCAGCCCAAAACTGTAACAAACCCCTCTGAGATCTGAAACTTCATTACAAGTGCTCTTGATTATTAAAAGCGAGACAAGAAAAACAAACAGGGGAAACAAATCTGCTGCTTTCATCTAACAAAATTCAACATTTTTCCAGGAAAAAACCAGCAGCTCTTTGAATACTTTATATTATACGTACGCCTTCAACTCTGCTGCTGATCTTGACAGCTGCACTTTAATTTATTTGCACGACTCTTATTGGAAGTTGAGTAAAATATGGAACACAGCGAGTCCACACAGTGATTTAGAGCCATTACATCCACATCTGTCACCAGCTGCCAGTTTGAACACGATCTGCCACGCCACTGGCAGGCATTCCCTTCATTGGTAATAAAGTCTGGGGCTGTATTTCTTTGAGATCTACCAATATTCACTGCATAAAGGCAAGCTGCCCTGAAACATGGGCAGTAAAACTGAGACGAATTCACAGGATCTCCAAGCTTCAGCTGCAAAGAAAACAGTGGTCCACTTATCCTGATGTTATTGGAAATGCCTGGACTTTATCTAAGAATGTAAATCACCTCTTTGTATAAATTAAAAGATCTTCCCAATGACACAAAGCCAGGTTATAACCTAGAACACAGAGGATATATGTTACAGGGAGACACAAGTGCTTCACATACACCTTTTTTTCTTTTTATAGGGTTCTTAGGAGCTCATTTGGAATTTACTGTGCATGTAAATGCCAAATGAATTCCAAGCACTGCGTTACTGCCAATCCATTACACCAAGCCCTGCAATTTTAACTTACAGCTCCTAACTGCCTGTGGCACCAGGTCAGGATTTCACTTCTTACATTCAGATAATCCTGTGGATCTGTGGAAATCACTTTGTTAACATTTCATCACACCTCCCAAACCAGGGGCGCTTGTGCTGGCACATTGCCCAGTGTGTATTTGTAAAGGAAACACAAACACAAGAGAGGCTGTGAGTGAGCTCTGTCCCACAACAAAGGGTTTCAGTACTGAAACGACTTTTACAGATAGTTATTAAATTTAACCACGAGTTTAAGGTCC
Source organism: Hylia prasina (assembly GCA_013397195.1). NCBI lineage: Eukaryota > Metazoa > Chordata > Aves > Passeriformes > Sylviidae > Hylia > Hylia prasina. The sequence continues at coordinate 559,103 of VYXD01004737.1, read as the reverse complement.
TTATTTATGAGGCATTACCACAGCAGGTAGGAACAGACAACAAGAGGACATTGCTGCCTCTTCCATCTCATTCACTGAAATGACTGGTACAATTCCAGAGGGTGATCAGGGACAACAGGAAGGTCAGCAGGCAGTGTCCCCTGCTGCAGAGAGAAGTGCTTCCTTCACTGGGAAATCCAGCAGGATGCCTCTGAAAGAGCTCTGGGTGAAGCTGGATACCCTCCAGAGAGACAGGAACAGGGAACTGAGCAGGATCACGACCACAGGCATCAGGAAAGAAGAATTTGGCTTGTTCAAGGTCCTGGATGTGGGTCCTGGACAGAAGAGTGGTCCAGGAGAACTGCTGGATTTTCAAGGAGCACTTTGTCAAAGTTCAATGCTCCCTAAGTTGCTTGTTCAGTTTTTATCACTGACAACAGAATTAGCGGAACTGGTTCCAGGGTTCTGCAGAGCACACTCAGCTCACAATGACACACACAGCTCAAAAGTTCAAGGAAATGTACACAACAGCAGCCTGAAACAGCTCAGGACTAGGGAAATACTGTACTCATAAAGCCAGAGAGGGGTCAAAGGAGGTGTAGGGAGTTGCTGGCAGCTCCACAGACTGTCAATTTTGTGCTTGAAGTGTATTGAAGATTCTCCTCACCAGAAAACCAATATTTTCATAAAGGTTTTGTGCATGTGTTCATCAGAGCTGCTGCTGCAATTTACACTTCCATGTTTAAGCTTGTTTTCACTGCAGGCGTAAACAAGGGTTTGATTTTTAAAGATCTGGACTTTTAAAGATCTACCTGTAACACCTGCCAAAAGGAACTCTCATCAACTAAGAGTCAGCCCCCAGCTGCCTGGAAAAGAATGTTAAGATAAAAAAACCACAAAAACAAAAACAAAACAAAAACAAGCCAAACAAACAAACAAAAAAAGTCTTTGCATTATTCAACATAAGGAAGCAAAATACAGTAAAGAATTAAAGCCAGGCTGTGGTGCAGTTTGTCTTAACAACACAAGGTCCACACAGGCTTTTGCTAAGCTTTGATTGTGTGAACACAGCAGGCAAGGAAACAGATCATGAAGAAGGCAGCAGACACTCTGTTCCCATGGCACAACCCCACAGGTATCCCAAGCTGGGCCTGTACTTTGTGGCCAGAATAGAAACCACCAGTTGGTATCCACAATTAGCTAACTTGACCCACATGGCCCTTTTCAAGTATCTTTTAAGTGGCTTTTTACTTGAATTGGGTGTTACAAACCCCCTCATTTTTCTGACTCATTAAGTTCAATCTCCTTCACATGTTTAGCACCAGCAGTATCTGCCTCTCCAGTCAGCAGCATCCCCCAAGAGACCCAAGGTAACCACCTGAAAGGAGCACAGGCACATGAAAGAGGAGATGTTAGAAACTTCATCTGATACAATTAATTACTCAGATAGATTAATTTGCCTCTGAATTGCACCCAATTCCTATCCTCAAAAGTCACAGCAGAGATTTAGATTCTAAGCCTGTGAAGCAACCATTTTCTAAAGGAGTTGTGGTATTCAGACATCAGAAGACCCAGTGATGAAAATCAAGGCACACCTCACCCTTTCTCAGGACAACAAACCCGTGCAGGTGAGCTGAGGCAGGGCAGCAGCACCAGCTTGTCTCTGAGCAGCCTGTCTTGTGTTCAATTTCACTGCAATTAAGAGAGAATGAATTACTTTGCTTAAGCTGATGTCACATTGGGACATATTTCTTCATGGCTCAGTTGAAGTGCCTGGATGTTAAACTGAACTGTGTTTGCAGACCAGGTTTTTCAATGAGCAGTCATTTATGTGGATGACAGCAGCACATGCATCTCACAATTAGGTGTGAAATAAATCTAAAGGCATTGTATTCTTACATGTAAACAAACAAAAATGCTCAGTACCTGCACACGAGGAGAAGTCAGTTTGCAGCTGTGGGATTCTTGTGTTCCTTGTTAAAAAACATCCCTCAGGATGTCACTACCACGTATTCAGCAGAATTAACTGCAGCCTGGTGTAACACAGGAGGCAAATGAATGACTCAAACTAGCACTTAGATATCACAGCTCCCCCACACAGGGCCAATTTCATGGCAAACTCCACAATTCCTCCCTGCAGAAGATGGAGAATCCTGATGAACAAAGTACAAGTACAGCTGTTGAACGTGGTCCTATTCCTTCCAACATGGCACAGGTATGATGTGACACATAAAAAGCACCAAAGAACTGCAGCAGGGTTCAGAGTGGGATAAATATCTCCTTGTTACCCCCGTCCCAAGATTATGTGTATTATGGGATTCACTGCTGTTGTTTCATTTGTTGGGAATAGCAGTGGAAAATGTGACCATGGATCACTTCTGGTGGTTCAAATGACAAGGAACAGGTGAGATTTGCAAACGGAGTATGGAACACACAAACCCTTCTGTGTCCACCACCAGGACTGGATGATAACCAAAACTTGCTCCCAGTGGTAAATCCTGTGATGTGCTTTAGCCTAAAAAGGCACAGCTGGTAGGATCTATATTCTGCTTTTCCTCCTTATCTAGTCTTTATCGTTTCTCATTAATCCATGTCAGTGTGTCCAATCTACAGTCAAATGTAGATTCAGCCTTGCTAAATGATTCATCCCACCTCTATTAAACACATGATTCCATTCTCTTTTTTCCTACACGGTTCTCAGAAGGGACAGGGACTCGTTCCTGGGGCCACAGGAATTGTTCTGCCCCTCTTCCCAAAGGATTGTGTGCTGCCCTCTGCCCAGTCACTTCAGAGCTGGGGACACATGGTCAGAGCTTAGGCTCTACTGATCACAAACCCAACCATTTTTCCATCTTAAATTATGCTAAACACGTTCACCACACAAGAGACTTCCAAATACAACCAAGGAAGAGCTGGTAGAAACTAGAAGTGCATAAAGAACTAAACAAAACCACAACTTCTTTTTTTTTTTTCCCCCACATCAGGGGATTGAAACAAGATGACCTTTAAGGTCCCTTTCAACCCAAAGCATTCTGTGATTCCACCTGTGGCATTAAGGAGTGACAGGAACACCCCAGGATTTATGCCTGCAATATGCAGTTTTCAGGCCAGTTTGGCTTAGCAGGTTATCTTTTCTGGTTGTTTGACAGAGCTCTGTGTCCCTTATGTACAATGTGGGGGCTTAAAGGACTGCTTGTTTTATTTCCTTTAATCAGATAAACAGATAACAGCAGAGGAACCTGTGGGGAGCAGGGGCAGAATATCAGGATTTGATGCAGCAGCAGCACTTCCCCTCCAGTATCCAGTAATTCTGTTGGAGCAGAATTTGTCTTTACACAAAGGCATGTTTTTCATCAGTATTTTCACAGGTGCTGGCCTGAAGGATCAAGGTCCTCAGCCTTTAAGAGGGGTTGCAAAACGTGGCAGAATTTGCAGCTAAGGGGTAGCTGTTGAAAACTGCTCATTTAACAACAAGAAGGAAAAAGTGCTGGAAAAGGATTGTTTTAAACAATCTGCTACATTTAGAGGAGCTCCCAAATGCATTTCCTAAGTGTGCATTCTAAACTATCAGCCCTATTAACTTTTCTTGTTAAAAAAAAACACCAAAAAAAGCCAGAAAGTAGAAAGGCAACTTCCACTCTGTAGAGGAATAAAAGAGAAAACAAAGCTTTGAAGGCAAATTTCTCAAAGTAAAGAAAATAGGACTTGTAATGAGGCAATCTAAATCTGCTGTGAGGAGTGGAGATGAGGAAGAATATAATTTCCCATGATCTGTTATTTCCTTTAAAAGCGCCTTAGAATGAATGCAGAGTTGCCTGTATTTGAATTTTACTCCATCTGGTCAAGGAAGAAGACAGAGAAAGAAGGTAAAAACAATTAAAGGAGAAAATCACTTTTCATAAAGCTGTAATTTAAGTGAAAAGCTTTGAGTGAATCAAGAGCCACACATCTTACAATGAACTGTTTGTTTACCACATCCCTGTATGAACCCTCCAGTACAGAAAACGTGCTCAAGAAAAGAGAAGCAGATAATTTTTACATTAAGATCTTGTCTTTCCATGAAACATGAATGCTGAGAGCATCTTAATTTCAGGAGTAGTAGAGTTTGAAATTTTTCAGAATAGATTCAGCAAGGTCCCAAGAGACAGATAATTAAAGAAGCAAGACTACCTGTGGGAAGCAGCACATGCGAGGGTATGAATCAAAATCAGAGTGAGAATCCACTCTGTGTCAGCTGGAAAGATCTGCTTTCAATGGCACATCAACTTTAAATGTTTCTGATTCCTGAACTCAGACATGAGAACAGTGAGGGAGGAGATGAGATCAGTACCAGAGTACCTGAGGTAAAGAACAAACTGATTCAGCTTTGGGAGAGGCAGCTCAGTGCTGAACATGCTTTGCAGAAGAGAAAATGCTGTCCAACTGCAGTGGATTCCCCCTCACCCTTCCCACACCTCCCTGCCTGTCAGTCACACCCCCGGGACCAACAGTGACTGTGTGGATAAATGGGAATTGCACAGGGAATCCTCCTCATCCTCACTGCCCAGGCTCCATGATTCTGGTTTCTCCATGGTTTCATCTCTCTCTGTCATGTGAATGGGTGTGGACAAAAAAGAAGAAACACTGTGCCAGAGTTTGCTGAAGAAAATAAGAAGCACAGGTGGTCACTCAAGTGTGAGTCTGCCATCCTTTCCACCAGCAGGCACTCCATAAATCCCCACCTCACAGCTCCCCTGTGGGGTTCTGCCCAGAACAGAGCAGCTGGTGGCACCCTCAGAGATAACCACACCTCCTATTCAGGTGATGCTTCTTCAGAAGAAGAGAAGAAACTTGGCTGAAGTTCCTTCTCCAAGGTTTCCTTTGAAGACCTTACACCTCTGCACAGGGGAATTGCAGTCCCTTGTAAACACAAACACCCCAGAGTGTGTGGCAGAGTATCCCAGTTCCCACTGCCAGCTTGCCCATGTTGCAAATACCTTTTTGCACCCACTGCAATGATGTTGTGCAGCAGCAATTCCCACCATTAATTACACTACAGGAGAGAAACTTGTGCCCTGGGTACATTTTATACCTTATCTACCCTTAGTTCCTCTTGCTCCCAAATCCTTCCCTAACCAACCTGAGAGGGGACAGATGGAGGAAAAAAAAAAACAGTTCTCTTCACAAAAAACAGTGGCAATGGAAAGGGATTCCAACTGAAAAAAAACCCACCCATCAAAACACTCTGCTTTCCTCTGCATCTCTTGAAAGAGTCTTGCAAATGCCAGTGAAAATGATGGGGCGTCTGATGTTTTGACAGAAGCAAGAACATCATTAAGGTAAGAGCTGTCAGCAGGTATTTTATTTTCTCCCTGAAGAATAAGGCTACTCTTTAGGCATTACTTTTTTTACTAATCTTTTTTCTTTCATTTCCATTCTGGGATTCAATCCTGAAAGATGGCATATTTTATTTGCCTGTGAACTGGACAGATTAGAGAGCAGCAGTGATGGCTTGTGAATATAAGCACGTGTGGTTACAAGTCAGCAGCCAGCAGAGAGGCACCAACTGTCCTGGGATAAGACAGGAAAACCACTCCATGTCCAGGTGCAGTCATTAATAAAGAAAACAATCCTGAGGTAAAATTAATCTAACACCAAGAGAGTACCCAAATTTCATTATTTCTTTCATGTTAAATAATGGCACATATAGCTCTTAAAAACAAAAGGTGATTTTTTCCATGTGTATTTATGACCTCATCAGACTCCAAGTATGAATTAATATCAAATTCCCAGTAAAACCACTGGGAACTCAGGACCACCCACATTAATAAGGGGGAGGAGGTTCAAGAAAAACAGGAGCAGACTTCAGGAGTGATTGGTGACAAGAAACAAATGAAGGAATGGGATCAGGGAGCCAAATCAGATGAAATGCAGAGGGAACAATGCAGAACACTCTTGGCCCAAGGCTTTGGGAGAGCCCAGGGGTGCTGCTGACAGCACCATGAATATCAGTGAGGGCTGAACCCTGCTACTGGGCAGGCTCCAGCTGGGAGAACTGGAGCCCAAATCCAGCAGCTGCAGCACCTGACAGGAGCTGCAGCTCTTGACAGGCAGAATACTTAAGGTTCACTCAGAGGAAATTCCTGGAAGGTACTCAGAAACCCAGTAACACTTATTTAATCCACCACACAGAATGAGAACTCAAATCCTTCCCCAAAGGAGCGTGACATGTCAGTCTGGGAGAGAAGATTAAAGAGGTCAGGCAGATCTGCTGACCTCCTCAGAAGACAGTTATCAATAAAAGAAAAGGTTGAATCAGAGAGGGGAAGTACAGCATATTTTATCAAGATTATTAAAATAGATGTTTATGATCTCTACTAATTTGTTTGATGGTTGTTATTCAGAAATCCTTATTTAGTCATTAAAAAGACAAGCCACGTGTAAGTATTGTTAGCAAAGACATTTTCTATAGAACAGCAGACGTATGGGAAAGTGAGTCAGATATTTATGTTCCCTTTTAAAAATAAAATCAGCAAGCTTTTAGAGGAACACACTGTTTCCAGATACATAAAAGCATTCCTGATTATACCTGCAGTTTCCAACTCATGCAGAAGTTTTACTTGTTCTGGTCTAGACATGGCTTTTGCTCCATTCACATGGCAAATCTTAGTGAGGAATACTCCATGAGAGAGAAAAAACTTTATGGAATCATGGAATATCCTGGGCTGGGAGGGCACAAGGATGATCCCCTGCACCCCAAAATCCCACCCTGGGCATCCCTGGCAGTGCTGTCCAAAGGCTCCTGGAGCTCTGGCAGCCTCGGGGCCGTGCCCATTCCCTGGGAAAATAAAAGACTTTTTGGAATCAGAGTTCCTTTACTTTTCCAGTCAATACACAGGGAAAGGGAGTGGACAGATGCAAAAATTCGCATTACACATAGAAAATCTGTTTGGCCCAACAAGCTCTTCCATCATAGGTGGTACAGCAGGTTTGCATTCTTCCTGAAGTGCCAAGAAAACTGTGAGACGCTGCATCTTCCAACCTCCTCACCATCAGCTCCAAGTTTGGTAGCCATGTATTATCTCAAAGCATTGTACACATGGTGTGGGGAAGGCTCTTCACAAAAACAGCCCCATCTGGTTCAGTGCTATCAAATCAATGAAAAATCAAAAATTCTAAAATTACGCATTTTTAGCTACTAAAAAGCTTTTCAGCTTTTGCAAGGACATTCATAGCCCAACATTTCTTCTTTGAAACAGATGGCAGTGGTGTTTACTGTGGGTTCTTTTGCACCACAAATCCACAAAGAAAAAGCTGTTTTCAAGAAGTTTCTTTTTAACCACTGAATAATAAAGTTTGTTGCAATGTTCCAAATGATCATATGAAAGATGAACTGGCTTTAACCTGTCCAAAACCAGCACTCCCTGAGGTGGTCTTTAAAGAACATGAAAGGCTTTTGTTTACTAATTACATTTGAAATCAGTTTTTTTCCAACTGGTAAGTAAAACACTAATTGGTTATAACTGATGTGACCTCCAGATACCCCAGGCACTGTTCTAATCATCTGCCTGTCCTTCACTTGGAAAAACAGAATTCAAACCTCCTTTTCAGCCCAGCAGTTTTAGCCCGTGGCTTGATGACACAGGGACTTCAACAGGCAGCAATACTGATCTAAAAATGCCTCCTTTTGGGTCACCCACTCCACAGAAACTCTGGGATTCAGGTAAAGATACAATGGCTTATTTTTGCACAAGTTGTGGCAGGGGAGAGGAACTTATTCTCCCCTCACACAGTTAATCATAGGACTGCACAAAGCTCCAGACAGGGTAATTCCTCCCTAAGGACATCAAGGACTCTCAGCTCCAAGCCTCATCCTTTTATCCCTGAATTAGAAACCTATTTCCTGGTCAGGACAGAGGAACAGCATCCAAGCACAAAGAAGCAGGAAGAACTGGGAAACAAGGAGAGACAGGATAGGAAGATAGGTAGGGTGGGAAGTTTTGGTTTAGTGGATGGGCAAAAGAATGCAAGAAAGGGTGGATTTAAGTGCACACACAGCCCTGCACAGAAACAGGAATGGCCACCACTCCTGCAGGTGGTAGAAGTTGACCACTGACAACTAAATTTAAGAAATCCAACCAAGTCCTCTGACATTCATTGAGGTCTCATCCCAAAACAACCCTCAGTGCAAGGGAACCAAAGAAAACTGAATGAAAACGTGAATTTTCCTGTTATCACAGGGGTAGGGGGTGCCTGAGCCACATATTCAAACAAATCATCCACGTGTGTACCTGCTGCACTGGATTACCTGCTGGGATCACAGAGCAGTGGGCAGGTATTTGACCAGCACATTTGTGTACATCCCACAAAATTTTGCTTTCTTCCCGAATATTGATTCCAGGTAAGATTTACCACTCCACATCCTTCATGCGTTTTTTTTCCTCCAATTAAGTTTATATTTTTTAATTTTCCTGAAAATGGAATCCAGCAGGGTTTTGCTGGATGCTTTTCTTTTTTTCTCTCCAAGGGATGCTTCCAGACAGGAACATACCAACACCTGCAACAGTAAATAGGCTGCAGACCCTACCAAGGTATCAGACAACTCATTTAACATACAAATTGTTTGAGATATAATTTCAGGTAAGTGATCCTAACATGCTGTCATATTTTATGCCACTGGCCTCAGGGCCTCAATCACAGTCATTTAGTTAAATATCACATTAGGTCCCCTGGGTTCAGTTCCTCACAAAAGGTAATAAATATAGGCTTGGAGTACGTTTGCTCTCACACATGACAGAGAGCACGGCAGGATCTCCCTGTGCTGGTACTCCTGGGTAACTACAGCCACTGCCCTAAATACACTATGATTTAAAGTTTACCCTGGCAGAGAGCTACAGCCACTCCAGAAATAATCAGAAATAATCACAAGAAGTGACATCAAATGCTGCTATTCTGAGCATTTGTTTCAGCAGCCTCAGAGAGCAAGTCCTCAGTCATTTTTACAGACAAAGAGAAGCAGATGTCTGGAGTCCTCCAAGAAGGTCTGCTCTGCTCAGCTCTGGGTACTCAGCTCTGGCAGGTGAATGTCTCACATTGCCAACTAACAAGCAAGTTTCTGTTCTCTGGAGAACTGCAATCTCTACCATAATTGCTGCCTTTTAGTTTGTCTCCCATCTCCATCTATTTACAAAAGTTCAGCAAATACCCAGTTTGATTCTCTGCTGGGCACACAGAAGGACTTTTTCCTTTCAGGGGCCTTAAAGACCCTCCCTGGTGCTGTTCACAGAGACTGGATGTGGCACTCAGTGCTCTGGGGTGGGTGACACGGTGGGGATGGGGCACAGCCGGGGCTTGATGACCCTGGGGGGCTTTCCCAACAATAATGATTCCACGGTTTTATCTTTAACTATGACAAGCCTTGTTTGAATAACTACAAGGTAATACCTGGGAGAAACAGAAGGGAAGAGCTCAGTGTTCTGTTCCTTTATCAGCACAAAGCTACAGAACCACAGAATCACTGGGTTGGAAGAGACCTCCAGGGTCATCGAGTCCAACCCAGCCCTGACACCTCAACTCAACCCTGGCACTGAGTGCCACATCCAGGCTTTGGTTAAACACATCCAGGGATGGTGACTCCACCACCTCCCTGGGCAGGCCATTCCAGTACTTGATCACCTTTTCTGTAAAAAACTTCTCCCTGATATCCAACCTCTATTTCCCTTGGTGCAGCCTGAGACTGTGTCCTCTCCTGTCAGTGCTGCCTGGGGAAAGAGACCAACCCCACCTGAGCACAGCC
>VYXD01004737.1:519465-549183 GCA_013397195.1 Hylia prasina | reverse complement strand
AGGCCAGGAGCCATTGGCCTTCTTGGCCACCAGGACACACTGCTGGCTCATGTTCAGTGGGCTGTTGACCAGAACCCCCAGGTCCCTTTCTGCCTGGCCACTGTCCAGTCACACTGTCCCCAGCCTGGAGCACTGCAGGGGGTTATTGTGGCCAAAATGCAGGACTGGGCACTTGGACTTATTAAACTTCATCCTACTGGACTCTACCCACCCATCCAACCATTCCAGATCTCTCTGCAGAGCTCTCCTCCCTTCCAACACATCGACACACACTCCCAGCTTAGTGTCATCTGCAGATTTACTAATGAAAGACTCAATACCCTCATCCATGTCGTCAATAAAAATATGGAACAAAACTGGCCCCAGCACAGAGCCAGCAGCCAATCCCCACACACACAGGCCAGGTCTGGCAAATATAGGTGGTTTTCTCTCCTAAAACAAACCTCTGGGAGAAGCAAAACCTGGTGGTGTCTGCAGGAGTCAATGGGACAAGAAGAACATGGGCATGTAAACAAAGCTGTGCCACACAGATGCTTCTGTGCTTTGTTCTGATGCAGCACTGGGGTTTGGTTTGCGTTACTTAAACACATTTTGTCACAAAGCACTTCACAGCTTGATCATAGAAGCTGACCCATTTCTCTCCAAGGAGACAAACACAGTATCTCACATATCCAACAACAAGCTGAGATTCCTTTTGCTCTGGGCTGGTGACACAAGCCTGGAACTTTAGTTTGGTCAATAGACATAAATGGTAAGAGAACGCACATGGTAGAGACTGTAACCTAATGACAAAACAAATTTAAAAATATACATATTTTACATACAATATTAACATTACATTTTGAAATAAACTGCCTTTCCTCTTCTGCTTCCCACAAAAACACATATAAAGCCATACGTATCAATAGTGCAGGCCCCCTACAAGGACCCACACTGCTCGAATTGCAAATAAACCTCCACCACTGTGGAACAACCCTATCAATGCAAGTGTCTTACTGGCCAATTTTTAGTCATTTCCTCCACTCCCTTCTACCAGACTTACCTACTGTATTTTCTCTCATTCAGATTGAAAACAGGGTAAATATCTGCTGCAGGAACCAGAGGGCCATTTGTTTGATCTTACTGGCAGAAGTTTGATTGATGCAAGGAAAATTATCACCTCACCTGCAGCAAAACATTTTGATGTGGGCAGAGGTGTCTGTGAGTGGATAACATTATAGCTGTCATTCCAACTGCTGCCCTGGAGAGCAGCTAATGAGAAAGGCAAGGAACAGGTGCCTATAAAAATCTCAGAGCTGACACAAATACCTACAATGGTTTTACCCAAGACAGAACCCTCCCCCTTTTTTACAGCCTTTCAAGCAGGCAGTACAGTACATACCACTGAGTGCAGTAAATACAGGAGGCTGCTAATTTACTGTACACAGCCACTTGGAATAGCTTTCATTAGAACACCTCCCCAGCTGCACAGCAGGAACTTCAGGAGGCTGTTTCTTCACGCTCTCACGTGATATTCAGGTCATGCTTTGTGTCAGAAAGTTTATTTCCCTGTAGTTCCTGGCAGCATTGCTGTGGAAGCTGTGCTCAGTTAAGTAGTAAGTCCATTGCTGATGCACATTTGTATCATTTTTTTTTCCTGCTGACGCCTCAGATAAATCTGATCCATCTGTGCCACTCATTCCTGCTTTTGAAGCAGAAATATAACTCTCTGCTAAACCCCTACAACATCCCCCACCCCAAACCTCCCAGGAGTAAAGTGCAGGTTCCTAAAGTTCAGCTGCCACAAAGTAAAGATGGCTCTGAGGTTGCTTAAACTTTAGAGTTAAGCAAATCCCATGAGCACATCGTGTAAAAATATTCTGGGATGTTTTGCATGTGCTTAGAGGTCACACACACTCCGTGGTTTACATATGTCTATTCATATGCCAGCTGGAATAGTGAGCACTAAGTTGTATTTTCCAAGTAAATACATCTGTTCAGCTCCTCCCCCCTCCCACTTCCACTCCATTTGATTATCTCCCAGCTGGAAGGACCAGGGAGGCTCTGTCTCAAGCACTGTGAGCCACAGAAAAAGCCCTCACATCCAAGGTCAGGTTGCAGGTTCACTTATCTGAAATGATCAAGGCAAACTTGACAGAAAAAAACCCCAAACAAACCCACAGCTAAGGCTGGCAGCCTATTGAGATGTAAGCAACAAAAATAAAATTAAATTATAAAAACAGAGCCTTTGCTAAGCACGAGTATATTCTGGATGTAAAAAAACCCAACCAAGCCAAACAAAAACCCAAGACATTAACCAGAAGGGATCACTCTGGCTGGGAGCCCTCCCTCTCCCTGCCCACATTAAAAAAAAAAATCCCAGGGATGAAGCAAACTTCAGGATTTGGTTCAAAAATCCCCCACACCTCCCATAAAAAGTCAACAACAATAGTAGTACCAGCTCTAGTAATCTCATGTCCCAGATCTAGCAGGCAGACACACCAGAGCTGACTGATAACCAGGTCAGTCACGTGAAAACCAGGAGAATCTTGCCTTACCACTCAATACTTCTCTTTTTATTTCAGGTTTTTATGATACAGTGAATTTCACAATACCCTGCAGACCACAACACTCCTTCCAGCTTTCCCTCTCCCGGGCTGTAGCTCTGTTTATTTCCAGTTTAAAACTCAGCCTTGAAACATACTTCTTGATTTAGGCTGTTCCCTCAGAGAGACTCTACAGTATTACACCAAAAGATCATTTCTTTCTTTTTTCACAAAATGCATTTTGAGGCAGCAATAAATGCTAGAAATGCCAATATGCTGCACAGTGTGCTGTTCACCCTGAGAGCTGCAATGATGGGTGATAGGTGCTGGTATTTCACAAAAAGCATTCCAGAGCCTGCGAGAAACTGGGGAGGATTGAAACTACCATTCAATATTCCTGAAAAAAAGGAAAGGGAAAAGGTGGGAGAGACAGCACCAAACAAAATCTGAGACTCATTTACTCCAAAAGAATGTGTATAATGGCCAAACTACCAGCTCAGCTTCCTGCTGGTGACAGCCTGGTTGCCAGATCTCAAAATACTTTCTGTGCTTTACTCCCATCAGAGTTAAAAGACATAAATATGGAGAGAAGCAGAAGGAATTCTGGAAAAAAAATAATACTATAATCCCACTACAAACCTGGGAATTTTACCTCCTGGATGAATTCCTTACCTCCACAGCACTTGCTATGGAGCTGAGAACAAAGGTGACAGGGCTGGAGTTCACAGCTCTCAGGACAAGAAGGGCACACACAAAATCACTTCACTCATCTTCTGCTCACATTTTTGCTGGACAGTTCAGTGTTGATAAAACAGCACAGGATTCCCAAGGCACCCATGTACAGATCCAAAGGCTTGGGACAGCAGGTGGAGCAGGAGTCCCCACATGCCCTCAAAATACCCCAAATTTAACATGCCAGGGAGCACATTTTGGTGCTGAGGAACAAGTTCAGCCCTCATGGTGTGCAGGCAGGGTTAGAAACGTGGTGCAGGAGCACACACAAAAATCCTGCACGTCCCAGCTGTGAAAGCTTTTCTGTGGCACAGAAATCCCTTCTGAGCAAAAGGGGTGGCCTCAAGGGATTTTCCTTCTGGCACTGACACCAAAAGGTTCTTTGATTAAAAATAATATTAAATTTAACCTGAACCAAAAACCAGTGACTCCCATCAAGTCTCCACTAGTTATTTTTGAGGTCTCCAGGACACTCTCTCAATAATTCATGTATTCTTTGATACTGTTTGATGCACAAGTTCACCATGTAGGCAATGATCTCCTGTCACATGAAGCATTGCTCGTGGAACAGGTGCTTTTCCTTAACCATGTAAGACATGTTTATAGTGCCTCTCCTTGTCTCTGCTGAACAGGTTTGTGTTAGAACTGGGGAAAGAAATATTAATAAAATCCACATGCTTAAAGGTTTCCCCATTCCACAGCAAGAAAGAGAACAAACCTGGTAAGGAAACTTACTCATTGTGGAAACAAAAGAAAGTATTTCACAAATATACCTGAGAGTCCAGACTGATATATTTTCCCCAGAACTGACAGCAGTTCTTTAACAGAACAAGGGACCTTGCAAAGACACTTAGGACACATAAATTAACCAAACAAAGCCAAGATCGTGGTCAATACGAGTTCACATCCAATACTTCAAGATTGATTATATTTAGAAGAAAGGCTTAAGATATGTTAGCTGCAAAAGCTGGAAACATCCCACTCAAGTAAGATATAGACACTACACAGGGAAGATAATTAAGTATTTAAAGAGCTTATCTAAGGCTGGTGAGATTTTCTATAATTTAAAAGCTTTCAATCACAATCTTTTTTGAAGACTCCTCTGCTTTATTTATCCAGCAGTGCTCATGATGCAAGAGTGACTTGTGAATTCTTTGGCCTGCATTCTACAAAAGGTCAAATGAGATTTAACATTTTTTTTCTTCCTGTCATGACAGCTGTAATTGAGGTGAGATACATGAAAAACAATAGAACTTCCTTGTGAGTGTAGAGCTGCTACACCCGGGGCTGAGCCACACAGAAAATCCTCATTCTCTCTGTTGAAAGTAAATCCTGGAAGAGAGAATACTCTAGTCCCCATTGAAACTATCACAGCTCTAATGAAGGCTATTAAAATTCCCTTTTTGCTCAGGAAACACTATTAATCCCACTCCAAAGACTATAACAGTACTGTGATTCCATGAAGATGAGATATAAAGACATTATGGTGAATTTGAGGATAATTCAATACCCGAATGATTTTCCTTCATCTCCTTGACTAAATGCAGTGTCAACTAATGCTGAATCAGATCCCACTGGACAGGCTTTGAGAGGACCATGTATGTGGGGAAAAAGTTCTGTCTTGGAGACAACAAATGTATTTTTCCTAATTACTCCATTTAAAATCCTGTAAGAGAAATTAATGAAACAGTCTTAAGGAATCCTGGTGGTTTTATATCTATATATATAATTTTTAATAAAATGCTTGTTTATGGCAAGATTGCAGTTCTCAGGAGCAGCTGGATTTGTGACTACAACACTGAGCATAAAACCTTCCCTAAAACACAAATTATCAGCAAGGCTCCTCAAGTAGAACACAGGTAAGGTTAAGCAAAAGGGAGGTGAGAGAAAATAATGTAAGAGCAAGCATGAAAGTGTTTATATTTAGAGTTTCAACCTCAAAATCATGGGAAATACTGATAAATCACTATTTAGTGAGCAATCTGGGTGAGAAGACTCAATAATACCACACTGCTGATCAAAAGGCAGCAAGATATGGTCAGCAGGGTTCACAAGGGTCGGTCAAAAAGTCATGAGCAGCAGCAGCAGCAAAAGGTTTTGCTGTAAGATAAAGGAAAGAAAAGAGAAAATTACAGAAGCAAGTAATCCAAACCTCTTCCATTTTAATTTGTGTCTGTGCCCTGCTGAGGGAACAAACAGTTTGTAAGTTGTAGTCTGTCATGTAAGTCAGTAGTAGCTGCAGGGTAATAAATAGGACAGTAAAGCATATGCAAAGTCTGATTTATGGGATCCAAACAGAGAGAGGCCAAGTCTTGCAGCTATTTGCATCTTCCTCACATGAAAACAAGGACTGATGGAAAGTTTCCTGCTGAGAAAGAGAGAGAGAGGAAAGAGATACACTGGAGAGAAACCTGGTTAGAAAAAACAAAGGAGAAAGAGGACTGGAATAATTTCTTTAGACAATCTTGGCACCAGAGCAGAGCACAGTCACAGAATCACAGAAGGGTCTGGCTTGGAAGGGACCTTTAATTCCAACCCCCTGCCATGGGCAGGGACACTTTCTACTATCCCAGGTTACTCCAAGCCCTGTCCAACCTGGCCTTGGGCACTGCCAGGGATCCAGGGGCAGCCACAGCTGCTCTGGGCACCCTGTGCCAGGGCCTCAGCACACTCTGAGTAAAGAATTAGTGCCCACCATCTAATCTACATCTCTTCTCTTTTAGTTTAAAACCATTCCTGTTCACCTTAGTGCAGCTGTTCAGCAGGCAGTGTGGACTTCTGGGAGCTAGGAAACATCCATTATGGGCTTTTCTTCTCAAATTCCTAGGCCAATTAATGAAATAGTTGCAGGGCTTGCTGTAACCATCACCGTGTTGCTCAGCAGGTTTCTGGTCTTAGATCTAAAATATCTTTAAAAGTCACAGCTGGACAGGGGTGATGGGGAGGGTGTGAGCTGAACCACTCTGCCAGTCCCAGTGGAGGCATTTACCACGGCAGAAAATCAGCACATCAAAGCTTGAAAGCAGTGCAACAGGTTTGAGGGGTGATTCCATGGGAAGAGTATTTCATCAGCTTGCAGCTAGAGTGGATGCTGGGAAATTATTTGCTTCGAAAAATGAAGCATTCTTCAGTGGGGTAGAGAGGGAAAAGGAGGGCTGCAAAATCTTCCCTCTAAACTGCAGGTTTGGCTGTTTCCCTGTGTCACAGTCTCAGTGTTGAAAGGTGAACTAACTTCACAGTGATCATTCTTGCCTTAACACCACAACAGGCTCTTCAATCTCTTCATTCAGATAGGACAAATGCAAACATCAGCTACATCAGCTGCTCCCTGGAGTTCAGCTGCACTGGCTGGGAAAGCAAATCAGCTCAGCTCCAGCATTCAGAGCTAAATGCTATGCAAACATTAAAAACCCCATTCACCTGAATTCCTGACACAAACTCCAGAATGGTCTCCATTCAGCACCACTCACAGACTTCAACAGCCTTCTGCCATCTCCCAGATTGGAAGCTAAGAAGATTCTGGAGCTGCCTTAATGCCAGTATCCTTAGCCCCATCAGTCAAGTGTTTACAGAGCTCCCATCAGTTTTCTCCTCATGGACTTTCCACCTTTTTTACTTTAGGATCAGAGGCTCGTCTTGTAAATGCCAATCTCTGAACCAGCAGAGGAGTTTAACCTTGCAGAGTCTGTAGTGGTGTGTTGAAAGGAGGGAGAAGAGTGTGTGTGGCACCCAGACCTGCAATCTCTGATGGCTGGACACCCACAAGAAGAGATTGTTTAAGGAAGAGTTAAACCTCACCACAATCCAAGGTCCTTCAAGATGTACAAAGCAAAAGAAAGCTAAGTTCAGTGAGTCAGGGCAATGTAAAGAAACAACAAATCATTTTACCTGCTTTATATCTTGCCTTGCAGTTTGTTTGAAAACAATAAAAATAAACTCTGAGCACATGTTTCACACATCCCAGGAAACCCAACTGTGTACTGTGCAGACTCACAGGATGCTGCCAGCAAAAAATGAAAGCTCAAATCAAGGCAAGGAGAGCTGGGGAATTCATCAGCACCTGGCTCAGGGCAGAAGTTGTCCCTTTCCACAGGTGATGTTCAACTTCAACTTGTCCTACAACAAATGCAGGACTTTTGCAGAAAGCCTGATAGCTGCAGGAATTACTGCATGTCTGAAAGAGAGCAGTAGCTGAGCTTCTTCAGCATTTGGTGCTGCAAATTTTTTAACAGCTGCAGTAACCACATTGGCTTTAGATATTTGCATCTACAGAAACAGTTTTCTCCTTTCTTTGGAAATTAATTGGTTTCTCCCACACAGATCTGCAGGTCTCACCGTATTACATATGCACACTTTTTTTGCAGGCTTATTATTAAAGATTCTCATATTAACAATCATCCATTCTTACTAAGAAATCTGGTGCATCTTAGCTTGCTTTTCACACCAAGTAAAACATTTCTTTTTTAGTGGTTTTTTTTTTCCTGCTGCAAAAAGGGCTATCTCTGCCCAGATGAGATAACTGCTCATGCTCAACAATTACATCCCATAAGTGCCAAATCTGCCTGAACCACACCAGAATCTTCACCACCATCCACAAATGGTGACAGATGACATTTCAAGGGAGTTTTCTTGAATGGAAAGCAGTTAACAGCATTGTAATCACAGGGTGGATAAATTAAGAACTGCTTTAGATGCTATTTTTCAGGAGAAGCCCATTAATAACTTCCCTACAATTAAGCAGGCAGAGGAAGGATGAGCAGAAGAGAGTGAACAATGAATGTGACCCATCTTTTCCTGCTAAGTCTTTAAGCTCAGTCATAAGAAAAAAAAAGTGTAATTTTGAATTTTAATGACATGTGAGCATAATTAACAATCAACTTACATGAAAAGTTGTGCATTAAAAAGGAATAAAGAATGAAAAGCTGCCAGGCTTGTTGGATAAAGGCATATATCTGGTGGTCATGCACTGCAGGAACACTTCCAGGGAGCAAAGGCACAGGGATGTGTTCTTGGTGGTTTATGTTCTTTTCTGAACATCAACAGTCCTGAGTTAATTCCTCTGCAGTTGCCTTAAACCTCTTTAATAATTCCAATTAGAAAGGAAAAGGTTTGCATGTATATCATGTATTTAGCCACAACACTCAGTGGTGTGACAGGAGAGCCATTATCATTTCCCAGGCTGTTAGACACAAGGTCAGGTTTAAGCCAATGCTCCCTGTTCATCTTACACAGGAACAAAAAGGCTGCTGAAGAGAGAAATGAAAAAAGTTGGGAAAAATATAGACTGAATTGCCAATACACCATTAGTTTATGAACTTGTCTTGTACCCCTTGTAGCTTCATATTCCTCCTGAATATGTTTGTTTACACCCTGTTGATTAATACAAACAAGAGAAACCAGGAAAACACATTCTGGACCATTACTACAAGTCTGTGTGGCACTGGATGCAATGCTGTAAACTGGATCATTTCTATAAACTGCAGATTTATCACTTCTCAAGGAAATGACTTCATTTCCCAGCTCTGTTTTGGAAGTTAAACATTAGGAGAGGGAAATATTTCCTTTTGATAGGACTCATGTTTCATACTAATGAAAATCTACAATACAACAGCTTTGTCTTCCATCTTCACTGGCTTCACAGATATTAAGTTGGATGGAAAGAAGAGAAATTGGAGTTAGAGCTCTTGGTGAGTGTTTGTAATCTCTTTGCCTCCTCATTTCTTACCACACTCCCACCCCATGATTAAAACTGAGTTAAAGCAAGTGCTGCTGAACTGCACTGAATTAAACAGAGCAGTGACAAGTTCAATTACCAGCCAACACCAAGGAAGGGATTGTTACAGTCCCTACACCACTGTGGCTACAAAGAAATAAATGGAGAAGGGGCTTTTTCAGGCATTCTGTAATGACAGAGCCACTCTCCCTCACTCAGATATTTCACAGGCAGCACAGTCTGGAAGCACCTCCCCCTCTGTGCTGGTGTGGTGCTCAAAGGAGCTGCATCACTGCGTGTTTCATCAAACCTGTGCTCAGCTCTCACAGCACAGCACGTGGAGCTCCTCAACACTGACTGAACTCGTGTAAACTGGGAGAAAACAGGGAAAGAGAGAGCAGGCAGCCCGAGGGAACCCTTATTATCAGTGTCCTGACATTGCTGGGAGCAGCAGCCAGGGACTGACTCCTCTCATGAGCTGATAACTTTGAGGGCCTTGATTAACGAGCAGAACTCAGGCAGATGAATTCAAACGTGCCCAGAAACTTCTGCGATCTGGATGAACCTGATAAATTCAGGTAAGAATCTTCACACCTGCCAGCTACCTATTAATGCACATGGAAAAAAATGCCTTTTTTAACGTAAAATCTACACCAGATGTGCCACAGCTGAGCTTGTCTCCCAGGAAGTTCTAAGGGACAGAGGGACATGTTCTTGCAGCCACCCTGATGGCAGAAGAGGACAGGTGCAGTACAGAACCTACTTTTCACACCAAAACCCCCATGTCCTGGGTGAAGTATGGGGACTTGAGCATCACCAACAGAGGTTACATGACCCCATGAGGGTAAGGATGTTATGTCTCTTTTAATGAGCACATTTGGCATGAATATCTCAGGATATAGAACTACCTGTGTATCAGGCATGAAAATATTAAAAAAAAACCCAAAAAACAAAACCAATACAGAAAATATTGAAGGGTCTTTTTCATATTCATTACATCTCTCCATAAAAGCTCTAGAGGAAGTGAAAAACTGGAGTTGGTGAGGCTCCTCTATGATTACATGGAAGACAGAGACCTTTTCATCCCAGGAACACATTCCAGAGTGTGTTACTCACATATGAACCACACACATTCATACCCACACTGAACTTCTTGTCTGCAAGGAAACCAATGCAGAGCCTGATGTGACATTTCTAGAACCAGCTCCAGCCCAAGATCAGGCTCAGCTGAAGAACAAAGATGTTTTCAATTCTTATGACTTTTAAGTTCCAGAAAATTCTTTCTCCTAGTAGGACTTTCTGCTATTGAATAATTAACTGAAACTATTCTGGAGTCAGCTCCAGTAATAAATACTGAGACAGACAAAATACCTGTAGAGCTTGTCCTTGATGAGTCTGTGTTAGAACTGTAAATCTGAAATTTTCACAGCATATTTCATACTGGAGAAGCTTCCATATAAGGATTTATTTAAATAGGTAATTATTTATCATGTTTTTCACACCTGAGGATCTCAATTCCAACAACTTGACAGGGTTTTTTTGATTCAGTTCATTTTTCAGTGCTTGTGTCTATGTCGATTTCCTTTGTTTTGTGGTTTGGGGTTGTTTTGGCGTTTTTTTTTGTAAATTCTGGTGCCTGTTTTTACAAAGAGACTCAGTCACTGGAGCAGATTTCAGTGTGTACCTGGTGAGTTAATAAACAGATGGTGAAATTACAGTGACAATCATCACACCAGAAGAGACCCAGGGAGAGAATGGTAACCAACTCTGACAAGGAACCCACCTCTCCCTCTGGTGTCACTCAAGGCACCAGCCCCTCGTGTGACTGATAAAAGCAAGAGCTGTCCCAAACATCACACCACGACAGAAAGCCTCTCAGGGAAGAGACAGGTCATTTTTTCAACCCAACACTTTGAAAATCAACGGAGACAAAACTGAAGAGAATTAGAACATCCCCTTGGAGGTCTGCAGAGGGGCTGTGCTGAGGGTCAACAGGCTCCTCCTACCCCTGTAGTAGCAGAACAGACCCCAAGAAAGTGCCAGGAGCCTTAAAAGAATGGTAAGGTAGCAACAGGTAGCAGGAAAATAATTTTGAGAGGCTTCTGGAGAGTGAAAATCTCAGAAAAACTGGCTCATAGAAATAGGTTATAGATGCTGTAATATTCCCTCTTTATCAGCTCTGCAGGAACTCCTATCATATATTGAGTGATTAATTTGGGTATCCAGAGTACCTGAAAGGGATCAAAGGAAAAAAAACAACTGCAAACAGTCCTCCAAACCCCGACAGAGTTTAAAATATTATCCACAGCCTTATCTAATGTGGTAAGGGTCCTGGAAGGACACCAGCATTAATACAGACCTTAAATGATAAAATTCTAGCCAGTTTCCACAGTATTTTAAACAATCTTTACACAAGCAAGACCACATTTTGCTCAGAATATGAGTAACTGCCACGCAGCCTTTACTTAAAAGAAAATTACAGGCAAGAAATGTTCCATTCAGGTGTGAGCAGTGCAGTGAGACAGAATCTCTGGGGTTTTTTTAAACTGCCCTGTACAAAATTGTATTAAATTACTGCATGTGCACCAGTGAGAGAGAAGAAATACAGAAGAGCTATTTCCACTGGAGCACCAAAGGATGGCAAGGGGTGTAGATGGAAATGATAGGTTTTTCTGACCTGGCTATTATGATTGGAGAGTGCAAAGAGAAGAATGAATGTATTGTCATTTATACAAGCCAGAAGACAGAGAAGCATTAGCACATACAGCAAATAACTGCCTAGAGAACAGCATTTTCACAGGATTACAAATGTATCTCCTGCCAGTAAACATACTGGAATAATTTGGAACTAATACTGTTATATTCTTTTGTGTAAGATTGCCAGTAATTTCTTTTCAATAATACATTGCTCTTAGTGAAGGTGCCCACAGACAAGCAAGGTGGTGTGTGTTTAATTTCAGTGATCATTCCATTTGCTGAAACAGCTATTTACTGTCCAATTTGGAGTTTAGGACTAGGCACATTTCAAAGTAAAACCTCTGTTTTGATATCTACCAAACTTTTTCATTCAATATCAAGAAATGTAAACTACTTTCTCTTCTAAATACTCCAATAAAACTTCTTATGCACAGAAATGCAAACAGATCTTTCAATTAAAAAGATTACATAGACACACTTTTACATGTTAATCTTTGTTGAAGAAGCACCCTGTGATTTTATGTTCCTCTGATCAAGAGAAAGCATGTGAGAAGCAGAGATTTAGCTTGGATTTAGCAGGTTTAGGAGCAGGACTATCAATTGAGCAAAACCTCAATTACAGCTAATTGAATGTATGCTCAAGTACATTATTACAATTCAATAATCATCTCTTCAGAATGAAACAATTCCAATTTGCTTTCATTTCTGCCTGTGCACATGCATTACAAATTTGCTATTATTCACACTAAAATTAGTCAGGCTGGTTGGGAGCCCCAGTGTGTCACAGGGTGGCACCAAACTGACCTCAAATGAGCCACTTAACCTCACCTGCTTCCTCATCAGGGACCTTCCCACAACACTATTATCCTGTTATATTTTCTTCCAGGTAGGTGCATTGCTGAGCAATCCAGCAATGAAGCCATCAGCATCTTTCCTGCTGGACATCCAGCCAGTCATGGTTTTAATTGATTCTTCCATTTGTTCCCTGCTCGTGTCAACAAACATGAAGCTCCAGGCACCTAAGTGAGCCTGGAATGCTGTGATACCTGCTTGCTCTGGAAGGCTGCCTTCCCTCTGTTTAGCTGGTACAATCCTAGGTGTGCCACTCCTGGCAGCTCAGCTCCCTTTTAATCGTGAGTTAATTCCTCCAGATCTGAACAAGACACGAGATCACCGGGGGGGAATTAAAGCACTTGGCATCCAGCTCAAGCATTCTCCTCGTGATGTGTGATGTCTGAACATCTGCACCACACAGCAGTCCAAGGCATAACAAAGGCACCTGCTCACCAAAGGGCAGAATCAGTTGGCAGAAAGCAGCACAGTGGACAACTTGATCGCATTTCTACAGCTGCCCTCTGTTTTCATACCCTCCATTTAGGTCTGTAAATTATACCCTGTGAGCAGACCCAGACTTCAAATTCCTCTCACCCCCAGCATATTGTCAATCCTGCCCTGTGATCCTCCCCCGTGTTTGCCCTATTGGTTAAGATTTCTACCCTCCCCCTGAGACCTCCCCCATACATAAGCCCCTGCACACTCGTGCTCTCAGTCTTTCCTCCCAGACCCTTCCCTGGCACAAATCCTTTTGAAAACCACACAGAAGACCTCTCCTCGTTCTTGCTCCTGCCCTCAACACTTGACAGCCTGTGCTACAGAAGCCCTGCAGCTGTATCCCAGACTGCCATTTGTAGGTGGATGGAGACTGATTGCTGTGACAGAAAAAGTAGTTATTATGGAGGAGAATAAACTGCATTTCCAGTGCACCTGTCCCCTGTAAGAAAAACCCAATACGTCTCTGAAGACACTTGCCTCAGCTTTTACTTCTGTGCAGAAAAATCTGGGAGACATGACTCCCCCCTGGACAGCAGGACACTCCCAGGTGAAATCTGAGTTCTCCTCCGCCTGAAACTGCCATGCCAAAGGAGCCTCTTCAGAAAACACACCCCTTGCGGCTAATCTATCTCTGGGGGGAAAGGGAGATCACAGAACCTAAACTGATCTTGGAAAAGTAAAAGAGACACACAGAGGTGTTTCTGAGCCTGCACTTGCAGGCTACAGAGAGGTTTTGGCACACCTGAGTTTCAGTGGGATCACAGTCCTCTAGGCACACACAGCAGCACGTCTTCCTGGGAACAGCCCACTCTGGCTGGGGAAAATCCGGCACCGCGTCACCAGAGTGTCACCCTGGTTTTGAGGATATTTCTGAGCCTTCTGATTTGTCTTTCATACTGGAGTCAGAATTTTTACTTTCCAACACTTGTACTAAAAACAATAGCTTTGTTTTCCTAACTGTCCTTCATTGTTTATATATTTTTAAGAGAAGAAAGTTGATTGACAGTTGTCCTGACCAATGTGGTTTGGGAGGTGGGATTTCATCCTCCAATCCACAGGCACCTTTGGAAACGTATAAAATTTTGCAAACAAACTCGAGCTTTTCCTGCTTTTCCCATCACCGTGCCCCCGTGAAGTTCTTCCGTGCCATGCTGCGACACCGGAGCGCCGTGATTTTGGCACGTCTCTGGGAGGCGACTCCCCGCGTGCCCGGGGCTGCAATGAACATCCCACTCTGTAACTTTAATCAGCAGGAGAGTGTCCTGCCCGTGCTTCAGTCGTACCTTTCACGATGAGCTCGGCGTAGTTGGAGACCCCGGAGCCGCCGTCGGAGCGGATGACGCAGCGGTACTTGCTGATGCTGCGCTGCGACGTGTCCGCCACGCTGACCGTGGCCGAGAAGCGCCGGTGGTTGACCACTCGAGTGACCATCAGGGCTGTCTCCCTCCCGTTCCACTGCTGCAGAGAGAAATAATGCCGTAATGGAGACAGGCCGCGTGTAATTCACTCCTTGGGGTGCTTGACTTGGGTCAGAGCTCTGCGTTCACATGGCTGGGAGAGGTTTTGTACAAGAACAGGTTTTCAGGAAGAGTTCAGCCATTCCCTCAGGAAATCCACAGCTGTGCAAGCTGGGCCCTAAATATTCTTTTACACAGGTGAGTGTGGAGCTGTCACAGGCTGCCCAGAGAAGCTGTGGCTGCCCCTGGATCCCTGGAAGCCAGGCTGGATGGGGCTTGCAGCACCCTGGGATAGTGAAAGGTGTCCCTGCCCATGGCACGGGGTGACTCTAGATTAATTTTAAGGTCCCTGTCAACCCACACCTGTGATTCCATGAAATATTTAAGTTTGCATTTCTATTTAATAGCTGAGATATATCTGGGCTTTTGGTGTGTTCTAAGGATACAAAGAGGGTGAAGAGTTTGGAAGGGAACCCATATGAGGGGCAGGTAGGTATCAGAGTAGTAAAGAGAAGACTGAGTGATATCAGATCCCATCAGGGGCTGCAGCTCCTCCGGAGGGGTGGCTCTGATCTCTGCTCTGGGACAGGGACAGGAGCTGGAGCTGTGTCAAGGAAGGGTTAGGATGGAGATCAAGGAAAGGTTCTTCCCCAGAGGGTGCTGGCACTGCCCAGGCTCCCCAGGGAATGGGCACGGCCCCGAGGCTGCCAGAGCTCCAGGAGCCTTTGGACAGCACTGCCAGGGATGCCCAGGGTGGGGTTGTTGGGGTGTCTGTGCAGGGACAGGGGCTGGGTGATCCTGTGGGTCCCTCCCAGCTCAGGATGTTCTCTAAGATTAGTTCCTGCAAAGGCTGCAGAGTGCACAGTGTAATTAGAGGCCCGGCTTGGATGTGAAAACACAACAGCTGAAGGCTTTGTGTTCACCTGGGAAAACACTACAAACGAACAGATTCTGTAAATTTGGCCTTTTCAGATGCAAAACGCTGATTCTGGACCAATTTAAATAACTTGGTTGGATGAGCAGACATCCTTGTATATCCAACATTCCCCAATAAACCTCTCTACCAATGCCAGACCACATTTTTCCAACTGGAAAAGGGACAGACGAAGAATTAGCCAGAAATTGTTCTCCACAGTATAAACACCCCAAGTTGCTCATTTGTCCAGTTTATTAGGAATTTCAAAGGAAAGCACATTGCTGTTTTGGCAGTTTCCACTAAACAGTTTTCAGGGGTATTTCCAAGGCTATTTTCATTAAATGTTGCAGTTTTAGAGAATGGCAAGCAGGTTTTCATTAACAACAGCAATTCTTTCCTCCCCAAACTGCTTCTCGCAGGGAAAGGTTCATACTGCTGCAGGTCAGAATTGTTTTTACACACATCTAATTGTAACTGGGGAAATATTTTAATGAAAGAACCCCAAAAAAGATAAAACAAGTCAAAAATCTATCTCAGTGGGTGCTAGACGTACACCATAGGTAAATAAATTTAAGATAAAAATGTAATTTTTAGGAGAACAGCTGTGATTGAGAACAGTTACTGAATGTAAAATCATTTTTATATAATGCCAACTACATGTCTCAACAACTTAAGCCTTTTTCCCAGTACAAATTTTAATTTATATGATAGATAAGCCAATTCCTTCATTTAAACTAGATTTGAAAATGTTATTTTTAAATTTTATTAAAATGCCTGAAGTCAATTATAAAATTTGATAAAATCTGCTAATCTTTTGACTACAAAGGCCCTTCCTGTCTGCCCCAGATGTTACAACTATGGGGTGACCAAACCCTCAGTCACATCCATCTGAGCTGAGAACAAAACTTTAGGACTGGCTTTAGTGTTCTCCAAATTATGTTGGCCCCATGTAATCCTCTTGACTTGTTTAGGAGTTAAGTATTTAAGAACTCAATAATTTTAAAAGCTTCTGGAATTGTAATGCTGGGAGCCTACATATCAAGGGGCAGGAGAAACTGTTGTGTCCTTCACTGGGAAACACACACCCACGTGCTGATGTTGGGGTTGGTGTCTGTTCTGTTCCCAACTCTAACACTGACCATGAATTCCCAAGGTTTTTGCTGCACCCAGCAGAAGAGCAGCACCCAGACAAGCTTGACCAGTAGGCTGCAAATAAGACATCCAGGGAGGGAATGGTTTGGTCTTTTAGTGAGCGACTAAAAGGAACAAGACCAAACCTGCTGTCAACACAGCCAAGGGAAACTGGGAGCAAGGACTGCGTGCAAACTTGGGTTTGCCTATATTAACCACCCAGGTAAGTAATTTCAGACCTTGGAGATTTCCTTCTCAACAATTATCACTGACTCCAGGCTGGGAACAGTTTTAGAGGGTGAAAGGAAAGCAGATGACGTAATAAAGCAGAAGAGAACTGTTCCCTTTCCTCTCTCTTCTGCTTTATAGCTGAGCATTTACAGGTACACATGCATTTGTTTGAAACCAGAATTTTGCTGTCACTGGCCAGTTTTTCCTTTTTTCTGTCTCCGAATTCCATGCTTGGTTGTTGCAGCAGCCCTCTTGTTCGACGGTAGAAAGGAGCCCAGACACAGACTCCTTGTTTATCACAGCATGAAAAGGGTCCTGGTTTATTCCTCTTTGCAGCTCAGCCATCCTGACCCCAACCAGTCCCTGACTCTGCCTGCAGCAGCTCCTGCTGTAGTTTTCCCTTGCAGCCCCTGACTGCTGCTTATTTCCTGCTGAACTCTGACTGCAGGGATTGGTGTGCAGAGTGTGACTGCAGGTTTTACCCGGCCAGGCTGTGACTGCAACAGGCTCTAACTGCAGACACAGACTGACCTCACAGCAGGGATTCTCTCTCCTCAGGACCCCCCTTCTTCTTCCTGGTTCCCTTGTCCTCAAGGTTCCTCCCTCACCAGCTCACCCACTCCCCTTTATCACACTTTTCTTCATTGGATACAGCTGTGACTCATCGGGGTGAGGCTGTATTGGGTAATTAACACAGCTGTTGCTTATCAGGGGCAAGATCACCTGTATTCCCTTCTACACTTTGTCACCTCAAACTCTCACCCAGAAGTGATTTAAGGACAAAGGATCTTGATGAAAAGATTTTGCCTCACCGCCACCAATCCTTTCCTATTTATTTCACTTGCAAAAGCAAACAAAGCCCCCAGCTAAACACGGAAAGCCAGCAGGGCACTGCTTTACCTGGAGCCAGAGCTTGTCGTGCTGTGACCACTTCCCCCCGGCGATGCACTGGAAGGTGGCGTTCTGCCCCACGTTCACCTCCACGTTCTGCAGCCGCAGGAAATGCGGGGCTTTTCCTGACAAAAGAGGATTGCACAAGTAGAGCAAGGCAGGGACCGACGTGCTGCACCCACCCCAGCACCCAGCAAAGCCTCGGGACTCCCCCTGCCAAAGTGCCTTTGCTAAACAAAGCTGCTCTTGGGTGCTGAACTTCTCCCTGCAGAGAGAAGCGGTGCTGGGGCTGGCAGAGGATGGCCTGAGGGATCTCAGAGAGCCCTGGCACCTCTGAAAACACAGACGTGGATCAACTCACAAGTTCATGGTCACCGGCACAATTCCTTATTGCCTGCTATAAAGAGTAATTGAGTAATCTCTTTTCTTCAGAAAACTATATTTCTAAAAAGGTCAAAAAAAGTCAAATGCTTTTGTGCTTGTCAAGCGTGACTGACCCAAACCCCATTTGCGCAAGGGTCTTTTATCCTTTTTCTTTTCTTGACTATCAAATACGTCCTAGACCTTTAGAATAATGCATCATCAATATCAAATCAGATATTAAATGAAATATTCATTTGACTGACAGTATTGTATCATTGCTTTAGTTTAAGATCGCTGATATCAGTGTTCTGCTGACACTAAATTCAGCATTAGTTCAAGGTAAAACCAGTGATATTAAAAACACAGACTTTTCTTTTCACAAAGAAACTAGATGAGAGGATTATATTTTTGATTAAATATCAAACTGAGTTAGGTCTGTATTTAACTAAAGGTATAAATAAGATTACAGCAACAAATGCAACACCTTTAAGTGAACTATTTTCTTGCAGGGCTTCAGAAAAAGGTTTGTGCATCATTTGAAAAAATTTAGTATGACACAGTGGAAAACACCTAAAAAGGTCAGTGTTTTTCAACATCATCTGCACATTTTCTAGTATGATTAGACACTGAAATACATTATTTCAGAGGACATTATAACCTCTCTTCTGTTGGAATCAAACAGCTTGAAAGGGATGTGGACATCTGTGGCCCTTCATGGATGAAACTTGATGTACAAGTGTTTGACACATGAACAGAGAACACATGTTCATAGCCCATGTCAAATGTTTTTATCTGCTCCTGTGCCCCTTCCAACACAGAGCTCACTGACAGTTCCTGAAGGACAGGGAGTCTGTACCATCCTCCTTTCTGGGCAGCAGGAATCTGCATCAAAGTTTACTGGAAAACTCCCTCTGGGTGGCACTCAGAATGTTCTACATGGTATTTCAGGATACTTCTAATATTTGTGCCTGCAGTCTAAAGAGAGCAGCTGTGAGTCAGCTACAAATACAGAAGTGTAGAGTCCCACCAATGCCAACGTCCTGGTCCTTAGCTCTGCCAGCTTCTGGAGCATGGCTTGGTGGCAAGGGCTCATGCACACAGAGGCAATGAGCTTCTAGCATAAGGAAAATGGATATTCCAGTGTACTGCTTCACAGGACAAAGGAACACAAGAGGCATCACCAGCAATACATTTATTTTTCTGTATTACTGTGTCATTAGGGGCATTTCACTGGTTTTGCTGACTTTGGATTGCCTGCCTTTGTCATCTGTGAAGGTAAAGCAGAAATGAAGAAATAAGACCAATGATTGCAGTCACCTCAAAGGTCACCAGGAGCTTCACGGTCCCCATGTTTTGATTTACAACAATTGTAAAAGGAATCTGAGGGGCAAAGGCTGCACAAGGAAAGGGAACACGTGGGTGACGTTTACCCTGGTGGCTGTCACTGCTGAACAACAAAAGCAGCACTGGGAACCAGACAGGAGCAGCATTTACAGAGACTGCACAGAACTTGCAGCTTGTAATGAGCTCTGTGTGCTGGGGGTTGCAAACAGATTGAAAAAAAACCCCAAACAACCAACTCTGTTTGAATCATTTTGTTGTTGAGTCACCAAGAATGCGGTTAATTTTGAGGAAGGATCTGTATATACTCAGAAAAATGGATTCAAAATCAGTTTACTTAATTAAGCAGGGATACAACACAGCATCCTGCCTAACTGCTTTAAATCCCATCATTTTCTTGTTGAGCCTCTGCCCAGTGGTTTGTTTAGTGGCCTCTTTCCCAGTGAAGGGACCAGCAATCACCCAACACGCTGTGGAAGGCACAGACCATTTGGGGATTTGTCTGGATGCTGCCAGTTATCAGCAACATCTGGTTAATACAGACTGTAAGTATTCCTTAATGAAGTAAATGCACCCAAAGGCCTGAGCAACGAGCACATGGTAAATACAAATATAATTTACTTAAGCAGCAATTAACCATACTGCAGTTATCAGAAATGTCCTGTTAAACTTGAGCAGAACCGTGTCTGTCACATTGAGTGGCAGATGTTCTTTGACATTCTGATCACAGCAAAAACGGTTGATTTTGCTCCATCCATATGATCCATCTTTTTTTTTGTGAGCAGCTGTCATTGACTTACTGAAACCATGAGCCAGAAAGAGAGGCTGTTAAAAAAAATCTTTACAATAACTGTACATTCCATCCATAAAATATACAAAGTCCTCAAGCCCCTCAGGAGGTGGGTTAAGGAACCAAACAAGTTCAGACTCAAAGACTGAGGCACAATGATTCTTTAAAGAAAAAAACCAAATACATCTCAGCTTATTGTTGTATCTGCAATAGAAGAAATGCAGCACTAACATTTTTGAACAGTGTTAAGAACCTGCATTAGTTTCTACTCCTGGATAACTTCAGTGTGTGAGTAAGATTCATTTGAATCTCTCCACAGCTTTCTGAGCAGGTCCAATATGTTGAACCAACCAACCTTTGGGACAGGCCTCTTACCAAGGAAACACTGAAACTATTTGTTTGGTTGTTGTTTTCAGAAGTTAATCACACAGGTTATTATGAAAAGCTTTTTAGATTGTTTTCTACAGCAAGAAGATTAAGAAACAATAAAACCATCAGTTTATTGACAAGTAAAAAAGACAGAATTGCACTAGCTATAAACTGAGAGCAGCTTTTGCCTTTTGCACAGCTTGCAAAGGTAGGTAATTAAGCAAGGCTGACTGTCCTTAAGGGTCTTGGAGGGAGACAAGACATTTTAGTGCTGACCCAACTGGGTAAATCTCTCCTCTGGACTGCAAACTGTTTCCCAAAAGACGCTGGTACAGTCAGAAAAATAAAGAGTGCTCACTGCAGGGATGGGCGAGAACTCTGACTTCATCCACAGCTATGTACCCGGGATGTCCTTTCAAAGAGACAGATTCAAATATCACCTGAAACACAAAGGAAAAAAAAAATCAGAGAAAGAACATTTACATCAGTAATTTCAGCAGTCACCCCTTTCTGCTGTTATTCCAAGTCTGAGTCATTCGAGGCATTTTGTTAACAATGAAGGGATACCAGGGCAATTCAGTGTGTGAATGCAATACCAAATTTGCTGGAGAAGCAAAACAAAGGATTAGAGCAACATTCACTAGGATTAAAGACAACTCTGTGCATCTCTGATTTGGAACAGCAAAAAGTGCCCTGGGGATATGCACACACCTATATTCAACTTAAGCACAGGTCCAGGAACATTAAGTAGATAATAATTTGATATCTTGTTCTCAGTATGCCTTGGAAAACTGGAGAAAGCGTTACATGAGACAGAATTCTCTTCCTGAATCAGAGGCCATGCATGGATTCTTCTGGAGAAAACCCTGATTTGCTGTGCAGGCCCTTGTAGAACCAGAAAGTAAATTACAAGCAAAGGATGACACAGGATTCTGTACTGAAATAAGATTTTCCCAGATACAACAGCGTTGTTTCTGCCTCCCTGGATTCCACTAACATGATCTCAGAATATTCTTAAAAACCATGTGTACAATTTCTCTTCATTAATGCTACATTAAAAACTTTTTTCTTTATTTGTGTTCCTGGATTAGGAAAACATTCCAGTAATGGGGCTCTGGAAAGACAGATATTCCATCACAGAAGAATAAAAATCTCATTCTTTTCTATAGGTTTGTGATTTTTACCTGGAAAACTGCCCTGAAATATCTTGTTATACAAATATATGGACTATCAAAAATTCAGCAGCACAAGGGGAAAAAAAACCAAACAAAACCAATCAACAAAAACTAAAAATCTGATAAAGAGATCATTAAAAATGAGTTAATTGTTGGAAAGTGGGGCAAGGGGAAGCAACACAGCACCAAGCCTGGCAGAGTTCATGGTGCCTCTGAAGGACACTCTCAGTCACATGGTTGAGTTTTCAGCAGTCCTGTGAGGAGCAGGGAGTTGGATTTAATGATCCTTATGGGACCCTTCCAACTTGAGCCATACTCTGACTCTGCAAGGAACAGGAAGTTTAGAAATGTCAAACCATAATAATAATAATAATAATAATAATAATGATTATGCAGTCTGATGTTGAATAATCAGTGATGCTACCCCCCCAAATTCCTGATTCTCTTCCCAAAGGAACCAAGTGCTGTCCTTTACTACATTAGAAAAGGAATGGTGGAGATGGAATGGGTGCTGTTCTCTGTGTGTGAAAGGGGAATTCCCAGTCTCACTCCATCTGACTAAAGCAATGTTCACACTGGACTGGATTGCTGATCTTTGCATAAATAATCAGCTTTCCAAGGACAGAGTTAATTACATGTTCAGCCAGCACAGTTATTGCCATTACAGCAGTGTTCTGGTGCAGCTAACTTGTTCCATAAGAGAAAGTATTCCAGTCATTTGTAGCTTCTAAAATTCACTACTAGAACACAGAGTTAACTATTTAAAACCAGTTTTCAACAGTTCTTTTGGTTCTAAATAAAAGCTGGCATTCCCAGCCTGTCACTGTTCAGCAAGCCACTGGAAGATAAAATACTCCAAAAATCATGAGCAAGTGTTTTGTGTTATCAAGGTCCTTGATAGGCTTTTTAGGGACTGTATAAAATAAGAGTATAAAACAGGAGTCTTTAGTATGGAAATTATAATTATTTCAGCAATTTAATATCATTCATGATAAAAACTACATTTACTGCAAAGGTCAAGCAAGGCTCTACTGCAACTCCCTTCAGACCTGAATTCAAGTGCAACGTTACAGCTACAAAATCTTATTTTAGTTTTACATTTGTGAAAAGTCATAAGCCACAACAAAGTCATTCTCAACTATCTGCAAGTCAAGAACTTGGTAAGTTCTCCAAGGCACTGGCATCAGGTATGAGTGGGTGGCAAAAGTAAGCACCAATACACAGAGATTTGACTTTGGTTAATTACCAATATGTGCAGGGTCTTTAACAGAGCACAGTATGACTTAATAATAACCAACTCAGCCTCTAAAATTCCTTGTCCAGTGCTGCAGAATCCACCGAGGACTCCTCTCAATTCAAGCAACATTATTTGACTATTTTATTCTGTTCTGCTTTACACTCAGATATTCCTGCCCTTTCCCAGTTCAAACTTGCACATTATTGTCTTTCTGTGTATTTTGAAGCATCTCGTCCCTATCAAAGTGAGAAGCACGGAAGCACTCAGGCTTTCCTGGAAATTGGGAATTGAGACCCAGCATTGGGAAAAGGCAGGAATAAATGTTTATGGGCCCCATTTCTGCAAATCTCACACTCAGTATCCCTCATGTCCTTTTAAATTCAGCTGGAAACACAGCATGGTGGTTGAGACAGGCAATGCTATGCAATTAATAATGCTTTGCATTTAAAGAACTCCACAGAAATTAATACAGTTGACAAAATATAAAGCTTTACTCCTAAAAAAACATTCTTGAATGCTCCTGAAGCCTGGAAATACAAAGTCATTTCATGTTTCCTTCCCACTAAACAAGCCCCCGTTCCAGCGCTGTGATTTACCAGCAATGTCTGTGTTAGCAGCGTAGCCCAGCTCATCTGTTGTGCTACAACAGTTTTCTCCAGGCATGGATCAATAACATTCCTTGCTCTACATCAAAAAAACACCTTCCTGGCAGGCTCTAGTGCTGCCCTTGGTGCATTCTGGGACCGAGTTCATCCTTACGGCAAGCAGTAATTCAAGATTACACGTATTACCTTTCTCCAAGAGCCATTAGAGCTTTTTCTCGCTACGCTGGAAAACATTTGCAGGCTGGGAATCCAAGCACAAGTAACTCCAGGGTAGACATGATGTATCTCCCCACATTTCTATCTCAGCTAAGTGCTTCTGCAGCCAGATGACTCCTATGACCCTTGCACAGAACTGCCAGACCCAAAACATGACCTCTGCCAACTGCTTTGGATACCAGTTTTCCACTGGCCACATCTCCAAAGTTCAAAGCACTTGACAAAGCCTCCGACCAGGGCAGAGGGCTTCAGATTGTTCTGTCTGGCTGAATTTCTGATGCACATCCCAGTCCAGGGTGGTGTGGTTTCTGTGCGTTAGGAGGATAATCAACATTTTACCTGATGCAGATTTCAGTATTTAGGCAAACACCTGGTCTTTTCAAAATACAGAACAAGCTGTCAGGCCTCTTGTGTACAGAGAGTTCTCCAGGAAGGCATTTTTGATTTAAAGCTGACAAAGAAATGGCAAGTGTGAGGGTGGGCAGGCCCTGGCACAGGGTGCCCAGAGCAGCTGTGGCTGCCCCTGGATCCCTGGCAGTGTCCAAGGCCAGGCTGGACAGGGCTTGGAGCAGCCTGGGACAGTGGAAGGTGTCCCTGCCCATGGCAGGGATGGAACGAGATATGCTCTGGGGTCCCTTCTAACCCAAGCCCTCCTAGGATTTCTTTAAATAACACTGCAATGGCACATTCTAGATCAGGAGTCTGAAAAACAAGACTCTCCTCAGGCAGCAACACACCCAAGTTCTGTCATCCTCCCACCCCTGGACTTATTTAGGCAGAAGTGTTACTTTGGGCTGGCAAACACCAATAATTTTTCCTCTTCATTTTTTCAAGCTTGAAGTTCTCTTTTTTTCTTTTCATTTTTTTCTTGAATCTTGCTTAAATGTGGAAACTCACAGGACTATGGACCACCATCAAGGTGATTTATAAAATCAGAGACTGAAATCAGTCTACTAGATCCCCATAATATCCAGGACAGGTCTCAAATTTTAAAAGCCATGCTTAAGGAGCAAAATTACAAGTATGACCAGAAGGAAACATCACTCTCACTCATCACAAATTTAAAAACAAGCCCCTTGTATTTTCTAGGAAGGAACTACACCTGGGCAGGTACTGCTGCCTTCCAATCCATTCATTTTTGTGCTTCAGTGGAAAATTCTTGTTTGATTTAAAGGATTCTTTTGTCCAGGAAAAGCAAACTTGACCTGCCAAAGTACTTGTGAAAGACCTCAGTGAGGCTCAGGAAGCCTCCTATTGATATATCTGAGAGCAGGATCCCTCTTAGTGTGAGATCAGACTGCCTTTTGCAGGTTTTTCAAGCACTGATTTTCTGGGTGAAAGATCATTTCTGTTCTCTCTGTGGAGCACCTACAATGAAGCAAATTCTGCTTCATGCCCAGGATCACGTTAATGTGAATGGAGTAGGAGCACTCCAGTGTGCCTTCAGAAGAGCCACAAGTTGTGCACTGCCCTTAAAACACCACTTTCCACACATTTGCATCTCTTTATCCTTCCCTCTCTCCTGCCTGGTGCACTCTGTGGATTCTGCTGGTATCCACAACTCTTTCAGAGGCAGAACATTAAAGCATCCTCCTCCAGCTCAGATTTTACAGACCTCCTACCCAGTTATTAGAAGCAAGAAAAAGAGAGGCTTTTCTACCTGCTGTTTTTTATACACAGACGATTTGCTGCCTTTTCATAGTTCATTCTACCTCGGTCTCTATCTCACTCATATCTTTTATTAGGATCACATGGACATCAAATCTCCTGCAAGGTTGAGGATGCAATTACATTACCTCCCAGGCCTTTTTTTGTGTGTGTGTGTGTCTCTCTTGAATATAAAAGAAGACAAAAGTCCTCCTTCAACAAATAAAAAGTAGTATGTGAGTCCATTGTGTGTGAATTATCTAACTGAAATTAAAACAGTGGCTGCAAAGTTGCCACATGAAGTTTGAAGCAGACAACTAGTAAGTGGGTGTAAAACTAATACAACCAAAAAACAGTGTGGCCATTACATTCTTTGGCTTTGTCCTTGTCCAGAAAACAAATATTTTCTAGCAGAATGAATAAAGTTGTGCTAGAAAGAGGAGGAACTGAGGATCTAGTGAAGAATATCCACATTTGATACCGTGGTAGAAGAATTTACTGGTACCTTACACCTTACACCCCTCGTGTGGGCACGAGATGCAAAGCCAAGTCAAAAAATGGAACCAACCAACCCAGGTCCAAAATAATCCAGGGAGATTTATGCAGAGTACAGATACACGTCCAGAAACTACTTTGTTTACTCTTTTTGTGCCACGGAAAGTGCCAACACTAGTGGCAATTTCATCATGAACGAGTGGGCATTGTCAATAATTGCCTCCCATCCATCACTCTGTGGCCTGCCAACGACTAAAGAAAAAAGGTGAGGAGGGAAGAAATACGTCAGGCTGCCTATAAATAAATTCACTCTAGGTAAATTTATCCTGCGAGGAAAAATCAGGGAGGGACGCGTCGATTTTCAAAACTAACCACAGACATCCAAAGGAGAGAGAGGGAAAAATATTTACAAACCCCTACCTGATAAAAATGCGGCCAGAAGGTGCTGATGGCCAGCTCTGCCTTCACCCAGCCCTCGGTCACCACCCCTGACACGTTCCAGATGGGGTTGCCCTGGGGGCCCCCGTTGACCTTGACGTAGACGTTGAGGGAGCCGGGGCTGGAGCGGTCGCGGCTGGACAGGTAATAGTGGAAGTCGATGCAGTGGGTGTCATTCTCCTTCAGCGTGGGCAGCAGCAGGTGGGCTTTCTGCCCCGATGCTCGCCCAGAGCTGTTCACCATCATGAAGGAGCCTGCAGGGCAAAGGAGAAAGAGAGCAAAGAGAGGGTTTGCTTTGGGTGTTTGGTATAAACCGCTCCGTTCGGAAAGTCAGCGGTTCCCTCGCGAGCCACAAAACAAACCATTCCTCTGAAGGAAGCAGCCAGTTGTTAAGCAGAGAAAGGATATCAAGTTGGTATACACACCAGTAGATTCAGGGCTAAGCTAGAACCACCTTAATTAAATAACTTGCAAATCAAAATAGAAATACTGTCTTGCTTGCATTATTTTATCACCTTGTGATCACACAGTCACTCTAAACAAAAGCACATTCCCACCTCAAGCAACAACCAGGTTCTGCTGCTGCACATCATCCCCTAGAGGCACATGAAGTACAAGATAACAAGTGACAGCTGGAGAGGAAACAGCCTCAAGTTGCACCAAGGGAGGTTTAGATGGGATGTTAGGAAAAGATTCTTCATGGGAAGCATTGCAAAGCACAGGAAAGGACTGTGGAGTTACCATCCCTGGAAGTGTTCAAGAAATGTGTGTATGTGGTGCTTGAGGATGTGATTTAGTGGTGAGCATGGTGTTGAGTTGATGGTTGGATTTGATGATCTATGAAAGTCATTTCCAACCTTAACAACTCTACAATTCAACACAAAAAGTACCACAGAGCAAGTGCTCAGCTGATATTTGCCTGCCTGGCCCCAACACCCTTCTGAACCCTGGCACCTGAATATTTGAAGGTCATGTGAAGAAAACCCCAATTTTCATTGCCCAACCAAGTGAGGGCTGTCGACAGAACAGCAACCCTTTTAGCTGTAATAGTGCAAGAGGACAATAATTCCTGTGGGAGGGAAGGGTAGGCTGAATTTAGGGAGGGAAATGTATACTGAGGCAATTTATGAGTTTGTTAACCTGCAAGTCTGCATCATATTAACCATGGCACTCGATGCTGAACTCGCATTTGGATTCATCAGGCAGTTATTTTATAGCACATTGTGTCTGCGCTCATCTCCTCACAGATGCATCAAGGTGACGAATGTCAGCAATAAGGGAGAACATGATGAGTGTTATTTGAT
Source organism: Hylia prasina (assembly GCA_013397195.1). Classification (NCBI taxonomy): domain Eukaryota; kingdom Metazoa; phylum Chordata; class Aves; order Passeriformes; family Sylviidae; genus Hylia; species Hylia prasina. The sequence continues at coordinate 521,578 of VYXD01004737.1, read as the reverse complement.
TCAATTCTGGTTACAGGATCTCCTTTATGTGGGTGCAGACACTCACATTCAGAAAGAACTGAAGAAAACACCGGGATGGGGCGGGGGGAATCTGTGTGTCAGCAGCCAGGCAGGATAATTTTTAATCAAACACAGCCCTCTTGACACTCCTGGCTCTGATGCTGCTGCCAAGCCATGCTACAGATGTGTTTGTCTGCTGGCCTCTTCACTTCACAGAAGATTGAGTTTGAAAAGCCCTGCCTCACTTCTGACCTATTGGCTTTCCCTCTTCCTCACCACAGCAGGTGACTCAGATGAGGCAGGCAAACATTTGGATCAATTCTGTGCAGTGAACAGTCATTTATTATAAATTTATAGCAGCTGCAAGCAACTTTCTCTCACAAAAATGTTTTGGGTTTCTTTTTTTCCCCCCCCCGTATTTATATGATATATATGCACTTTGTAAAGGATTGACAGGAGGAAGTCAATCTTTAAAAAAAACCCACAAAGTTACATACTCCAAAGACCTTGGAAAATTCCAGGGCAATGCAGGCATGGCTGGGGAAGAGGAAGAGACTCTAAGAAAATTTATAGGCAATATGGTCTCTGGCAATGCTGCCTTTCAGTAGAAATGAAGGAAAAACAAACAAAAAAAAATGGTCCCAAGTCAAGAAATTCCAGATTCACAGCAAGGACTTGGAGAAATGTTAGAGCTGAATCCAAACTTTCCAGTTTCTCTGCGTAAATTAGGATCCTGACAAATGCCCATTGCTGATGTAACTCTGCTCCCAGTCAACCATAAAATCCCCTTCTTCAGCAAGTAATGTATCCACACTACCCTTAAAAATCTACTCACATAAACTAAACTTTTGAGAAACTGCCATTTGGGTTCAGTTTCTATGACCTGAGCACATTTATTACCTGAAAGCCCAGATGCCAGCAGGCTTAGAGAGGCAGCACAGCCTGTCAGGGAGGCACAGGCTGGGAACTTGGCACAGCCCGGTTTGGGGAGGCTGATTGTGACACCCACATCCATCAGGGCTGGAGCCCCTCTGCTCTGAAGCCAGGATGGGAGAGCTGGGAATGTTCACCTGGAGAGGAGAAGGCTCCAAGGAGAGCTCAGAGCCCCTCCAGTGCCTAAAGGTGCTCCAGGAGAGCTGGAGAGGGACTGGGGACAAGGGATGGAGGGACAGGAAGAGAGGGAATGGCTTTAGGCTGAAGGAGTGGAGATTTAGATTGGAAATTGGGAAGGAATTGTTCCCTATGAGGGTGGGCAGGCCCTGGCACAGGGTGCCCAGAGCAGCTGTGCCTGCCCCTGGATCCCTGGCAGTGNNNGGGACAGTGGAAGGTGTCCCTGCCCATGGCAGGGGTGGCACTGGATGGGCTTTAAGGTCCCTCCCAACCCAAACCATCCTGGGATTCCAGGATCTCTGTCAGCACGCAGTTGCACAGACTATCCTGGGATTCCAGGATCTCTGTCAGCACACAGTTGCACAAACTATCCTGGGATTCCAGGATCTCTGTCAGCACACAGTTGCAAGAACCACTCTTCTGCAGAGAATTTGGGGGGAAGACACTGTGAAACTGCTGAGCTGGGGTAGCACGGTCTGGAGGAGTCCAGCAGCTGCTGTGAAATGCTCTGCCTGAAGCATTTCAGAGCCACCTGAGTACAACCACACAAGTTCCCCTTGTGCCAGATCCCACCCTGGAGGAGGCAGGTGCAGCCCAGGATCCCTCCAGGAACAGCAGAGCTCCTGTGCATTCAGGAGGGTTTTGACCAAGTGCCTCCCACACTGGGGAGAGACCAAAGAAAAGGGAATTTTACACCATAATTGATTGCACTGCACCTGGCACAGCATTCCACTTCTGGGCATGCCTCTCAGCTTTTCTCTTTTTAATTTGGATAACATGTAGATTATCCTGCCCTAAAGAACTACCCTGAAGCTGTTCTGTGTTTAACACAGTACAGCCCTGAACTGCACTGGGGGAGGTAAGAGCCTCGATGACAGCAAAAGTTAGGGAGTATTTCACTTTTAGAGATCAAATATAAAAATAATGAGCTTTCCTTTGGGAGAAAAAAAACTCAGCTTTTATAAAAAGTTCCAAGCAATGATTACAATTTTATTTTTTGCCA
>VYXD01004737.1:384027-519431 GCA_013397195.1 Hylia prasina | reverse complement strand
AAAAAAAAAAAAAAGAATCACAAGCTATTCGTGGCCTTTTGTGCAACTGCTGACAATTCTGGGGAGAGTGGGGAGCCTGAATCCAGTGACTGACAACAACAACAACAACAAGAATACCCATCCACCAAGAAGCACCTATCAAAATAATTAGTCTTAATTACTAAAAAAAATAGCCTTGCAAACAACTGTCATGGGTAAATTATTCCCAGCTTCTTATTTATAGCATATGATTTTTTTTAATACAATGTGTAGAGATACAGGAGGAAACACTGTAAGTAAGAAACACAACTTTCTCAGGGGAAGTCCTGATGAGAGGTATTATTTTATGACAGTGGAAAAGATGAAAAATTTCCACTTACAGAGCCGCCTCTGCCACAGAAAAGAACTGACACCTTGTTTAAAGAGATTTGTTCCCTAGGAACTCTGCCACAGTCCTTTGTTTCTGCAGAGCCTTGCATGGCAGCTTTCCCTACAAACCCTCCCCTGGGATACCCCAGGCACAGCTCACCCCAACAGGATCCAGAGAAACACCTCAAGCCTGGCCATCCTAGGGGCTGGAAACTTGTAGTTCCATCAAGACAATCACTGACATCAGACACACATCATAAAGTATTCATTCTATAAAATTCAACTGTGAATAAATTATACCCCTTATCCTATAAATTGGCCCCAAAATAGACACAGTTGTATTTTTATTTTCACAGTGTGAACTTGAACAGGTATCCTGTCCTCCAGGACCTTCACTAAGTTGCTCTGCATGCTCCAAGATCATCAGATGAGATCCACTGTCCTACTACAAATTTCCACATCTACGGAACTTGTGTGGGCAAGATGCATCACTTAGGGTGGGTGAGAGACCATGAAAACAGCTCCCACCAGGAGAAAATAAATAAAAAAACCAAGCCAGCCTTTTAAAGACAAATGTGGTTTTCCTCATTATCCTTAATAAAAATTGACATGCTGTGATTCAGGGTCTGACAGCCTTCTTTAGGCTGAGCACAGAGCTGAAGCTGATGGGACTTATGCTCAATTTATAGGCCTCTATGTGCAAATAAAAGAGAGACAATCTGGTCTGGCACCAACAAATCACTTGTCACAGCTTCCACTCGTACAAAGGACTAAGGAATGAATTAACATGTCACAAATGGAAATTATTGACTAATAGATGACTGAAAGCCTCCTGAACATCTCCAGGCAAGAATATGAATAAAACAAAAGGTACCTTGGAGAAACTCTTGTTTTGACTGTTGCATATCAAATTGGGGAAAAAAGAAACAAAAATATCATGAGTTTCATTGTTTTGTTTACTTCCTTAGGAAAGTTCAAGTTTCCAAGTCTACACTAAACTAAAAAAAAAAAAAAGGATTTTGGGGGAAAAAAATTATGTATGTTGGATAAAAGTTCTTTTTAATGTTTATTTGACAGAGAAGTACACGCTCATTAAAGCAAATTGAGTGTAAGGTCAATTAAACATGGTGTTCTTGGTTCAACAGGTTAAATTAATTAATATCTTGCTGGTTTTAGCCTGACTATGTAAAAACGAATGTGTTATGCTTAGATCAGTCAGAGGCAAGGAGGATGGGGAGACTGTAAATAAATTCATTTTCAAAAATTCTTTCCAACAGCAGGAACATAAAATGCCGCTCTCTCCTAGTTATTAAACATACCACTGAAAATTGGGGAATTAAACCATGAAGTGCTCTCTAGCTGGCCATAAATTTCAATTTTTCCCCTGCTTGGTGGATAATGATGCCTTGATAAGCGTCCTATTATTGACGCATCTGCAACAAGCTCCTGTTTCTGGAGCCGAAACGCCGCTCTGCAGCAGATGGTGGCTATTGTGTTTACACATCAGCACTTTATGTTTGCCTTCTCGCACGTCTGCAGTGAAGAGAAGGCCGTAATTGAGTTTTTAATGGCTTTGCACATTGTTCATTAGGTTTACACGAGTGTGCTCTGACAAGTGACAGCTGAAGGAACCGGGAGCCGCCGGCAGACCCCGGTTGGTGCTGTCTCACTGCTGGCTTTGAAGAGCTGAGCTGCTTCAGAAGTCAAATTACAGCAACCAGGAAAGACTTGAAAAGGAGGCTGTCAAAATGCTCCGCTGCAAAATGAGGCTTCTAAAGCCCTGAACACCCAGCTCAGGTGTACAATGTTGTTTTAAAGAGCAGACTCTGCCCGACATGAAGACGCGGTTTCCAGCAGGTGCAGCAGTGTGTTTTCAGACACAGTTGTGTTTATTGCCAAAGAACAACTCTATCTCCGAGCAAGTGAGCCTGACACCTGTCCTTGTTACGGCAGAACAAAGCAACGTGGGATAATCTGGGTGGAAAGGGCCTCAGGCCAAGCCCCTGCTCAAAGCAGGATCGGCCCTGAGCTTACCACTGAGCCTTCCACACCTCCCCAGAGGATTGCCCAACCCCTCTGGAAAACCTCCTACACTGCTTGTCTACCCCCATATTTTTTTCCCTTTTATTCAGTCCGAAACCTCTCATTTCCAGTTAGATGCTTTGTCCCTCATCCCCCCAGGCACTTGCTGTGGTACAAACTAACTCAGTCTTGCTGACAACCTCCTGGTAGGGAAGGATTTACGAGGCTTTGCTTTGCAGGAGTGCTCTGACCCTGTGCCACGACACAAAAGAACTTCACGAGGACACAGTGATGAACAAAGCAGAAAAAAGCCCAAGTTTATTCACAAAACTCAGTTTTATAGATGTCCAAAGGTGCCTGTGGATTGGAGGATGAAATCCCACCTCCCAAACCACATTGGTCAAGACAACTGTCAATCAACTCTCTCCTCCTACCTAAAAATATATAAAAAACGAAGGACGGTTAGGAAAACAAAGCTATTGTTTATAGTAAAAAGTGTGGGAAAGCAAAAATTCTGACTCCAACATGAAAGACAAATCAGAAGGCCTAGAAAAATCCTCAAAACCAGGGTGACAACCCTGTCCCAGTGGGCAGGACTAGGGTCACTTCACTACCTCATACACTGATAGAGAGTATGGGATCCTTTCCCTTTATCCATCCCTTTAGCACAGGGGCGGCTGCAGACGGGCAGATCAGAGCAAGGGGTCTCTCTGAACTACCTTCAAGTCACCCTGGAGGCCACAGAACAGATACTGAACACCCTCCAATTTAAGTATGACAAAATATTTTTGTGGGCAATGTAACAAAAAGTCCATCTACCTCCACAGCTGGTTTCCAGCAGTGGCAAAGCAGCCACTTCAAGCAGAATGTAGGAATTCTTCACGGGGTGCTGTGAAGCAGCATTTACCATTTCAACCTTCTGACAATCAGCAATATAAAGATTTTTTTTGAAGTCAAAAGCTGCATCGACCCCATTCATTAATTAGCCACAGAATGATCTTTCTCTCACCATTCTTGTTGAGTCAGGACTAAGACTCTGTCAACGAGCTCTAGAGTTTGATTATACATTGTGCTGGGGAAAATAAATTACTATTTCCATGCCTTTAAAGATTCTGTCACCTAATTTGTAGTTCTTATTTTATGAAATTTATGATCACCTACCTGCTGCACACTTCCCACATTTTTACATCCTTTTTTGTGTATAACACTGAAAAAAGGCTCAGAAATCTCTTCCCCTCACTCATGTACTACAGACAGCAGCGTTTGTACAAACCCAGAATTTCTATATCTCGTAACTACATCCCTTTTCCATGTATTAGGGCAAAATCAGACCCGTGGGGTTTCATTCTCAAATGTGAGTCATACTGAATTAATCTACCAATGAAATTGTTTGATTCGCTGATAAATATGAATATAAATGGCAAGCTGAGTTCAGTATCATTCATGAGGACAATTCATTCACTTGGGAAATTGTTGGATAATAGCAAAGAATTTTTTTAAAGTGACAGTCTACTATCTGTAAAAAGCTTTTCTTCTGGAAAGGAACGTTGTGAAGAGTTATGTTGTTGGGGGATTTTTATAAGAAAAATCTTCTCAGAATGAGACTGATCTCATATTACCTCAAGTATTTGCTGTAGATATTTGGAGTAAAGATTGTGACATTAACACTTCCCCAGTCCTCCCTGAGAGATGAAGTGTGTGGCAAAAGTGGGTCTGGTTTGCCCATTTCCAAAAGGCCTTGCAACCCTTTTCTTTAATGTAAAAAACCGAAATAATTGTGGGGCCATGCTCAGAATTAGAAAAAGCAGGTTTCCCGTGGGTCCATCACTGCCAGCTGCAGACTTTTCCACTGATTCCACTGACTGAGCCATGCATGACTGCTGCATTTCCAGTGCCAGACACTGCTACCCATAAAACACAAGGGCTCTGCTACCAAACTACACTCCTTTTACAAATCCTGTGCAAAGTCTGAATCCTGGTGACCCACAGACACTGAAAGATGCTCACAACCCAGGAATTGTCTCCAGCCAAGTGGCAGCTTCCCTTTATCCCTCCCAAAAGTTAATGCTGAAGAAAAGGAACATCTACTGCAGAGGCTTCACCAACCTGGATGGGGAAGATTAAGCTACCCCTGACAGAAGAAACAAGACAAAATACATCATGGATTACAAAGAAAAAAAAAATCACATTTTAATGTCTTGCTGGTGGATCAGAGTCACCAAACCCTCTTCAACTACAAAATCCAAATGGGAAGTGATCAAGTGACAAATAAGCAAGCAAGTGCCTAATTAGCAGAGGGCTTTAAGGGGGAAAATGGGATTCCTGCAAGAGACTGTGCAGCAGGAACTTGGGAAGGACTCCATTTGTTAATGGGATGCTCTTTTAACCTTGCAAGAATGTTTAAATCAATAACAAAAATAGCTGCTTCCCCGTTGTTAAAAGCATTCTTCTAGCAGTGTAACATTTTGTGCAACTTTTGGTCACATCATTCTGTGGCCTTGACAAGGACAGCCAACGACACAGACAGAGATTTGCAATAGAAAGATAACATTCAGGACTCAGGTTCTGACTTTATCATTTCCTCAGTGACACATGTTTTTACTCTTCATTGACCTGAAGAAAATCCAACTGAAACATGAAGACAGAACTCTTAAAAATAGCATGAAAAGCAGCACTTGGGAGAGTGAGAATATCCAGCACAGAAGAGACAAGAGGAAATTTTTAAGCACAGGAGGGACTTACTGCCTCAGTTTTTCACCAAGGCATGATCTAGAAGTGCCAGAAAACTGACTGCAATACCACATAGATGACAAGGCAGTAAAAAAACAAACAACAGCTCTTTCTCTATTGCCTGTTTCTGGACTCAGCTACAGGCCAGAGTGGTCTCCAGTAGTTTGTACTCAATATAGAAACCTGTTGGATCCAGTGTGGAAAATCAGCACCAAAAAAAAAAAAAAAAAAAAAAAAAAAAAAAAAAAAAAAAAAGAATTCTCATCACTGTGGACACAAACACAGCAATGATACTTCACTGCACTTCAAGACATTTGTTCTGAAGACATTTGTGGAGTCAGTGAGCTCCTGAAGGCATTGACATCTAACATTTCTGGTCTATAACAAGCACTGCACAGTTTATCACAAAGATTCATGACAAAATTTCTCACTTCAGTGGTGCAAGGTGATCCAGCATCACTTTCCACCTGCGTCTCTAGAGCACAGCCCTTTCCTCCTTAAAAATCACCACGGAGAACTGTGGCTAGAAGAGCATCAGAACTCCAATCACATTTTCCTCTTCACCAACAAACTCACATTTTTATTAACAACACAAATCATTGTCTGTGAGAATTCAGGAGAACACCTTTGCTCTACTGTTACAGCCACGTGGCAGCTGTTCTGTGTGTCAGAGAGTCCCAGAATGATTTGAGTTGGAAGGAACCTTAAAAAACATTTAATTCCACCCCCGTGTCATGGGCAGGGACCCCTTCCACTATCCCAGGCTGCTCCAAGTCCTGTCCATCCTGGCCTTGGGAACTTCCAGGGATGGGTGTCCACATGTACAACATATCTCATGATTATCTCTAGAGTCCATTGCTATTTCTAGAATTTTCCTCCCACATTTTATAAACTTTTCTTTAATAAAAGCCCATTTGCCACAGCTGAGAGCCTGGGTTCGCTGAGAAGCAAAAACTTTTGTCTGCTGTAGAATCAGAAACATTTCTATGAATCTCAGCAGTGAAAAACCTTTTTAATAGACTCATTGCCAGCATTCACTATTGCTAAGGTCACTGCAGTAGTTTCCTTCCACAGTATCCTTATTCTATTATTTATCAACATGGTATAAATTGTTTGGCAGTGATATTAAAAAAGAAGAGTCTATTAACAATGGAGTTACACCGGTCTATCAGGTAAAGGCATTTGTAATAAAAATACAATTCACTGTAAACAATAGTCAAGAATTCTCTGCAAATTCGATTTTGTTACATGATTTTCTCTCAAAACTGATGAAAATGTACACTAAACCCTGCAAACTGAGCAGGTTTATTTGCTTTTTAATTCCAGAAGCCTGACAACTATTTACCCTACCAATCACTAGCTTACCACTTTGGTAAAAGTTAGGCAATTGATTTAAACAGTTAATAATGTTGATGTAATTAAATGGGCAAATAAAAAATAAGGGTAATAGCCATTATCCAACATAATATCTTCATTTAATTACCTCGAAATTCCTGTTCTTAGCACCCAAGAGCTTTATTGCAGCTGAACTGGAAAGTGAAGTCCCAGAGATGTTGTGGGGACGTGAGTCCCAACCTCTGCTCTCTCACACAGATGTTGCTGAAGAAGGCTCAGGATGTACAGAATACCATCCCTTCCTCACCTGATTTAACCTGGGGCATAACCTGCTGCCAAATGCACCTCTCCCTCGAAATGCCAGCAGGAAAGGAGTTCAGAGGAAATGGTCAGTCCTTTTTCAACAAGTAATTACTACTTATTCCGTGTGCCTCAGCTTTGTATTCAAACACAGTGCTTATTTTAAAAATTAAATTCTGTATCCTGTCAAAACCCTATGTTTAAAAATAAAAAGCTCTCCAACCAGGTGGATACAGATGCAAAGAAAACATGTTTTAGGTTGGTGACTACAAGCAACTGAATAATTAAATCACGGCATCTCAGCCACTGCAACATCATGTCTCCTTGGAGGGGGCAGCAAGCCAAAAATGTCTGTTGTTTCCCAGTGTAAAACGTCCTTCCAGAAACAGGGTCTGATATGCTTAAACGTACATGACAGGCACAAAATTTGGATTAAGAAGTCAGGTTTCCAAGTGCTCTCTATCCCATAAAGGTCTGATTTATGTAATGGTGAAAAGACACAGAAAACAACTTCTAATAACACATGATTATCCTCCTAGACTGCTCTGCATTACCCAGATCCAACAGCTGATCAATAAAGCCACTACAAATTTAACAACAGTCCTTTGCCAAGGCAGCCTTTGTCCTCGACTTTTATTTTGTGTTGATCTTATTTTCCAACTCATTTTTCTCTCTGAACACACCTTTTCATTTTTGCCTAATCCTCTCCCCTTAGAACATTTTAAAAGATAAAGGACAGACTACAAACTCCATTCTGCCTCCTTCTCCCTTCCCAAAGATGCAGCAGCTGTTGGCTGCAGCCTCATTTGTGAGAGGTGTGTGGATGAATGGTTCCACATTCACAACCAGGAATTACTATTATAATAATAATTCATAAATGAATATATTTAATTTGGCTACTCCAAAGCCGCTGAGGTTGAATGCTCTCAGGTGGTTTACCCTGGTGTTGTTCAAGGTTCTCAGGCTCCAGTCTACTGTGTCTAAAAAAAGCCTCTGTGTCTCCAAAGCCTCACAAGACCATCAGCTGAGACTGAGCTTTCTGCTCCTAGCAAGTTAATAAACTGTGCTTATCTTCTTGCTGCTGTGGTTAATTAAAACTGACATCAAATCTAAATTGCTGGGCCAGTTGGACCCTAAAGGTTGAACCAACGAGGGCTTTGTGGAAACCACTCTTGAATTGCCTTTGGCATCGGCCAGGCAGCTGCCAGAAGTATTTTGGTGCAAACATCGCTTTCCTGGGCAGCACTGAGCTCCACGGTTCAGGCACATACTTATTTTCAATACATCAGGCTCTCTGTTTGCTTAATCATTAAAGACAAATAGCTAAATATATTTTATTACATAATTCTAGAGTATTAGGAGCGGTTTCCATGTCAGCCAGAATTAAATGTCTCATTAGCAGGCATGCAGCTCCATTGCCAGCCAACATTTATGGTCTCTGCAAATCAGCTAACATGTCCATATGTTTTGTATATGTAACATTTTCTAGGAAACTGCAGAGGGATTATTACCTTTTCTATTTGTGACAGAAAGCACATATTAAATGCAATGCCAAAAGGCAAACAGAGCAAATGATGTCTGAAGTGGAATTGTGCCTTTGATTTTACATAACTCTGCTCTAACCATATGGTCACTTCTGTGTACATCTAAGAAATGAACACTACAGTTCCAGAGTATGCTAAAGGTCAGAGGCTGAGCTATTTTTGCACCAAATTTTCAACTTTGATGAGCTCAGTTTCTGAGCACTGGGTGCTGCTGAAGTCACTGCTGCTATTCTGGGAGCGCTGCGGCTTAGCCAGGGGCGGAATTTGGCACAGAGGGTTCAGAAATAATTAAAGCCATCTCACAAGCCACCACGGAGCATGGCAGCACAAGAATTTCTCCAAAGGAGCAGCTCCCAAGTGCCAAAGCAGAGGCTGGTGCAGACCCCAGTGGGGGCGAGCTGGCACAGGGGGAAGGAGCCACGGCCAGCCCACGGCGTTCCCAGCTGGGATCACCAGCATTTGGTCATTGCATGGGAACTAAATTAGACCACATTTTTCTTCTAAACATGTTGGTTTGCCTGTCTGAACTCCTGTTAGAAGTGCAGCAACCTGAACAGGGGGGCTGCTACCAGCACGCGCTTTTCCAGGGGATTGTACAACTCAGGGGGACATTGCCAGCTGAATGTTTCTGACTCGTATTTCAAAAGAGAAAAGGAAATGCCACCTTGAAGCAGCTCAGTTGCCAAGAGTGGCTGGTCCTGGTGTTTAGAGAAGGTGCCTAAGTCTCTGTGATAACAGACTAATTTAATCCAAACAGCAGCTCTTTCTGCATCAAATGATTAATTTGGTGACTGGTGCACACCACAACACGGTATTTGTGCTTAAAGAAATCCGAAACCACACAGTTATAATTAAAGATTATTAGACTATATCCATCATTACACCAAAGTCTAATCATTATTTAAGGAAACATCTCATAGTACTGCAACTTGACAAGTATTTTTGCTCAAATAACTTGACACTTGTGTTTAGTAACAAAGCATCTTTTTGAGTAGCTTGAAACGTGCTGCCTTTGAGCCACTGTAAAGGTGTCCCTGTTTTTATCAAATAGGCTCAGTACACTTAAAGGACACATAATTTGCAATATTTTATCATGTCTCACTTCCTGGTCTTTTTGATATTAGGCAGAAACAGGATTACCAATATCTACAAAGGGTTTTACTCCCATGTGCTTTTTAAGCTGGATGCCTGTGTAAACATTTTTTACTAAATTGCCCAAAAGTACAGAGAGATTTATTTCCCATGGACTGCAGTTCATTTAGAAATAAACAGTGTTATATGTATGCTGTTAAATTTTTATTAGAAATTAATGGTATCTACTGAATCACATTTTCTGGTCCAGATTTTCCTGCCTAAAATCAACAGGGCAGGATTCTAGCAGAGCCATTCTGAGCTCTGCAGGCCAAGGAAGAGGGACATGATACCACTGCTTGGACGGGAACTGAGCTCCTTTTTCCATCTAAATCCACCCTTTCCCCACGGTTCCTGCCACAGCAAAATGATTGGGTTAGATGGCCAGGAACACACTGGGTTTGTAGAGTAAGCAGAGTTCACAGTGTTCACCAAAAATCACAAGTTCTATGTGAGGAACTGCCCTCAGCCTACCCAAATTGATGAGCTGTAGCGTGCCTCGAGTTCCTCACAGCTCCCCACACATATTTCTCTCAGTGCTACTCTACTTATCCAATTGTCCACATTCTTTCACAGAATGGAATTTAATGCATTATTAGGAAGGACATTTGGGCCATCAGCTGTGAATCCTCTGCCACTTTTGACTATTTGCTGTCTTCACTCGCCTTCAAAACCCACAGGGAGTTTTGTTTCCCCGAGGATTACTTTAGATAACAAACTCTGAAAGGTATTTCAAAAGCCCTGAAATACCTGGTAAATCCAGTTTAAATCCATTATTACACTGGCACAGTAATTTCTGCACAATACAAAGTCAGAGTTTTCCCCTGCAAAGGTTCTGGTGGTGAGTCTGCTGTGCTGGACCCACCCCAAGTGGATTCATCTATTTAATATTGTTTCAATCATTTTCCCTCCAAGCTTCCTGGAATCATCCCCATTTTCTCGTCTTCAAAGACAAAATTCCCACTGCTTTTCTATTTACTGGTCAATTAAACAGCTATGAAAGAAATACATTAGCAAAGCAGTCACTTCACTTCAAAATCTCCTCAGATGATCAAAGACTTGTTGTTCCTCACCAAAATGATAACTGGTCGTTTGCCCAACACTTCCTCGGTCTGACATCCACGAGAAAGATCCATAAAAAGACACAGTAATTTCTAGAATTAACACTAGTGCAAAGTAATCATTTGGACCCTCTGAAGCGTGCATTTTTCTCTAAGTGAAGCAGCTAATTACTGCTATTCTCACTGACTCACCAGTTCTCATTTCCTGCAACTAGGAGATTTAAATAAACCTAGAAACTCCTATTCTTATTCTGAGCTTCTCTCTTCACCCCAATTTCAAGTCTCTACACTACAGTTTGAAATTAGTCTTAGTAGACTCCTTGTCATTTTGGAGACTTGAATGCCATTTTTATCCTCAAAGTCTACATTTATTTGAAAGGCTGAGAGATTTGGGGCTACTCCACCTGGAGAACCTTAGAGCCCCTTCCAGAACCTGGAGGGGCTTCAAGAGAGCTGGAGAAGGACTTGTGGAGTGACAGGACAAGGGGAAATAGATATAAACTGCCGGAGGGCAGGGTTGGATGGGATTTTAGGAGGAAATTCCTCCCTGTGAGGGTGGGCAGGCCCTGGCACAGGGTGCTCAGAGCAGCTGTGGCTGCCCCTGGATCCCTGGCAGTGCCCGAGGCCAGGCTGGACAGAGCTTGGAGCAGCCTGGGACAGTGGAAGGTGTCCCTGGGCATGGCAGGGGGGGAACAAGGTCTCTCCAAACCAACCCAACCACCATGATTCTGGGTTTGAAACACATGCACATCCACACTACAGCTGGCAGTGGTTTCCTCTGTACAGACTCATCCTAATTCTTCCACTGCAAAAATGGAAGAATTAATTAATGCATTAATTCTTGCACTGTAAGAAGCAATGGCAAATTCTGCACTCACTTCAGTAAAAGAGCAGCTCTCTGAGACACTTTCAATTCACTAATTCTATTTATCAAAATTGCTGTAATTTAAGCAGGTGTAAAACATTTGGGGGGATTACACATTTTGCTCATTAACAGACAGAATACCAGGAGATGTTCTGGGCATAAATAGGAATAAAAACTAAAACTCTAAATTAAACATCTTGGAACAATGTAAAACACTGAGGCTTGACTGGAGCATTTCAGATGGCCAAGAGGTAAAGCAGAAACTTCTGTCATGTTTTAGAACCTGAATGCAGCTTCAGTACTGGCAGGACTTCAAAAGGGAACAGAGATTTTTCCACAGGTAAGGCTTATCCCACAATTCCGACACTTTGCAGTTGAAACAGGTTGTAAACACCTTGAGTAGAAGCAACTCAAATTAAAATTCACTCGAGCAGTTCTCTGGGGCTCTGATCCTGCTTTAAATGACCCAGACAAATGAACCTCCCCCCGAACTCAGCATGATCAGCATCAGTGCCAAATTATTAACAAGCATTTTCTCAGTAGGATTATCTATCCCTGAAAAATAATTACTCCTCACGGCCTTGCAAACAAACAAGCCATTTATGCAGGATTTACACTGAGTTAGCTCACAAATTCCTACACACAGCCAGACCATCTAAGCGTGCAAACCCAGTTAAGCTTTCTGCTTTCCCATTAATCTCTACTACACAAATCTAATCCAGGATCATATTCCTACTCGTCCCAGTTTAATATATCAAATTCTACCCTTACTGAAGAGTTGTGTTCTAGACTGTTCCAAGCATCACCATCATTCCAATATGGATTTGGGGATGGAGATTTTCCCAACATCCACATCCTGCTCATTTTTAGAACCCAGTTTAGACAGTTCTAGCAAGCCAGGATGATTTTCACTCAGCTTTTCACTTGTAAATTCCAGCTAAGAATTGAAGAAATAGAATTTGCATGCCATCCTTCACACAAACACACACCCCAGATCCCCAGACTCCTGCCAGCCTCTGGACATGAGAGTTTTTAATCCACTGACAATAATATTGTGATTTGGGATGTACACTAGATTTACCCGAATCATACACTGTGTGACAGATACTCACTGTACTACTGCCACCAGAAATGCCACTTGGTATCACTTACTCCTTTGGCTGTCTTCACAATCCCACACCAAGCATTAAAGAGATGCCTGGCTTGTAAGAAAATAGAGCAATATCTCTTGATAAACATGTGTGTCTCTGCATGTCATAGTTACAAGCTGCTGATATTTCCCTGAAGTGATTAAAGCTCTCAGATCTCTTCATGCACAAAAACTACCCTGGTAACTTTATCTTCTACAGATACATCCCCAGATCTTCAAAGTATTTGTCAGGTAAGTGCTCAGAACTCTTTTCTGATCTGTGCAGAACACAGGTAGCACAAGAATCAGCAGGATACTTTAACCTAAACCATCTTGGCTTAAAAAGGCAACTCCAAAAGAAAACTGAGGGCCTCTGTTGTCTTTCAGATTGCACTCAACCAGACAGCTGTGGTGAAGAAATCTCAGGAGAAATAAGAAAACCTCTCCAAATGCATAAATGAATAAGATTTCTCCCTCCAACAGTTCAACATTAAACAGATCATTACAAAATATTGTTTATTAACATTGAAACCCTGGAACACATTTTTTACAGATCCCATTCCAGAGGACCTTTCCACAGACTGGCTGCTCCTGGTGGTAACTCCATGGGCACCAGAGCAGGGCCAGCACACACCCAACTCACAGATTAAACCCTAATAAAGGCTGAATTAGAAGTTTATACTCCTGAAAAACAACTGCTGAAATGATCTCCATGTTTATCACAGAATAGGCTGGGTCGGAAAGAACCTTAAGGATCATCTAATTCCAACTTCCTTGGTCACAACAGGTTGGCAACAGCAGATTTTGCCTTGGAGGTTCTGCTGACACCATCAGGGTAACCTGCATAAATTCACTGCCGTAATAAATTCACTGTGAGGAGTAACCTCATGAAACCCAGAATATTTTCCTTTAAATGGGAGTGCACATACCGGTAGCCAAGTGTGTTCCCAGGATAATAGATTTGTCAGGAGCAATGATACCAGATCCTGGACAACCTGAGTACCTCTCAAGCTACCAACATTTATCAAAAAAAAACCCAAAAAGAAGCTAGGGCATTCAGCCTGCCCCCTCCTGTCATTTGATAAAGAACTGAGATGCACTGATGCCTCAAGTTTGGCAACTCAACTGTGATCTGTGATAACTCAGAGGATGGTGATGCTCTAACCACGCAGGAAGGGCTCAGCGCTGCTCCACACACAGAATTATTCCCGTCCCAACTCAGAGGTATAAGGAAGATGCTACATTAAAACATTTTGTTTAAAAACAAAAACAGTAAAAATCATAAGATAGTCCTGCTTAATGCTCTGCTCAAACCGGTTCTGCAAACACCATTTTCAGTGCTGAGTAAGAAATGTACCTGAGATGAAACACTTCAGATTGGGATGCAAATAGAAACTTCCTGTGGAAAAACAAAGCTCCTTTCCATTTGTTCAGTGCTCTCTAACACAGAGCCCCATGATGCGAGCCACCAGAGGAGCAGAGATTGAGCAGTCCTGCCACCTGGCAATTGCTTTGCAGATTTGCCTGGGTATGCTAGAAGGAAGAATCCAATTTCCCAATCTCCAGGCAGTCCATTTAAAACACACCTTTCCATTTGGAACACGTACCACTTGCAGCTTGTGCTTTCCTGGACGCAAATACATTTCACCCTTGTAAGGCAAAGGCTCAGCATATTCCACTCCAAACTGGGAACATGCCCTAGATTTACTGTTAAACACAGATACCTTTATGAAATTTTGATTTCATAGTGCTGTAGGTACCACATGCTAAATGTAATCCTTCCTCAAAAAGATAAATCATCTTTAAGAATCTTATCCTACTTTTCTTCTAAGATATTGGATCTATTATTGCACCATTTTAAACAGTTCAAGATTGTTTTTTAGTCACTGTATTGCGACAACGCATAAACAAATTAACAAAAATGAAGATAATTTGCCCCATTTGGCTCGCTCTCTATTTTGTACTCATACAGCCTCTATCAAGGGGACTAATTTGGAAGAACACTGGAGTGTAATTTCTTCCTGCTTCTAGAATCAGTCAGACTCAGCATGCAACCATTTCCCTATCAGTTTGTTAAGAGCAGTTTCTAAAGATTATATCCTTAACCCCCCTGGAATTCTCTGAGTCTTTAACATACTTATTTTTCTCTGACATATTTTTCTTACATTCCAGTGTAAAAGATTGCTTTAGCCATTTGTTATTTAGGAAACTACTGAACAAATCTCCTTCATACACAGTGGTGTTTGAAATCATGCATCACAAGGCATCTAAAACACCACATAGCACCAAGTTCTGAAGTATTTTGTAGGCTTTGGGGGTTTGTTGGAATAGATCATCCTTAAGGTCCCTTCCAAACCAAGCCTTTCTATGATTTTAAAATTCCATGTTCTCAACTACAGAATTTTACAGCCACAGTCTTACAGGATGTGTTAAAATGCAAAGCACTGCTTACCTGTAACTTTGAAATGAGTTTAATTACTGATCAAGCTCTCAGAGACGTTGTTGTTGCTGCTTTGATGCCTAAGATGTTCTGCAGGTAAGTCAAGCCACAATCTCTGGGTTTCCCTCCTCAGCGTGGTGCCCCCAAGCCCCAGGAGCACCAGGGGAATTTCCAGACGCGGATGCTCAGGGCTGCACAGCCAATTCCAGGGAGCTGCTGGGCAGCTGGGGAACACCTGCTCACTCATCTTTCCCCTGCCAAACACCTCCCAAAAAACCAACGCCTTCACAAGCGTTCAAACCACACACATGGAATTCCAAGTATTCTCACCCACACTGTGGCAGCACTGAAAGCTGATGACACTGACAACAAAGCACAGTTGAAGAAGTTTTAGGTTTATTATACAGGGACAAATCACAAGAAAAATTGATTTTATTCCACTTTTTCACTGAACTTCTCAGCTGTCCCAGCTCGGACCACGCCCTTGCTGAAGCTCCCAGTGGAAGCAGAGCCAAGGCTCCCTGAGCCAGGGCAGGGCTCTTAGGAGCAATTCCTCACATTTATCACAGCCAGACAGAAGGTGTGAAATGCCATTTCCACAGCCAAGAGGGCCACAGAATAAACCACAAGCTGGCTTTGGCTTCGAGCCTCTCAGTGCACAACCAGGAGTGGCTCCAATGGCTGAAACAGGATTAATCCATAAAATCAGTTCTGCTGCTGCCTCTTCCTGCAAATCTCCCAGTGACTCCTTAAAAAGCAACACTTTCCTAGTAAGTGTAAATATTGGGAGAATGGTTCTTCCTTCGAAGCAAAGACAGAGTGAACATTAAGGCCAAACTGAAATTACTCCAATTGTTTTATATTTCAACAGTATGAAACTGTGGGTTTTACTTGAGATAAAGAATATAAAAACTGACAGATCCCACTTGATAAGCAACTAATTAGTCTGGTATTTTCTCTTTAGATTCAGCTGTGCTTTCAAATAAAACAGTAGAAGAAATCTTATACTGAACAGTTGCAGTACAACACCTTCCAGAGAAAGACTTCTCAGTCTGGGCAATTAGTTAGCAACCTTGAAACCTTTAAACTAAAGATGTTTTAGGCTTATACAGGGAAAAACCACAAGGAAAGGAAATTCTGTTCAGCTACTGAGAACCACAGCAGAGTTGCTACTGCTCAGAGATGTGCTACCAGAGAATTTGTTGCTAAGACAAATTTTAAATAAGCCAAGGATCTGAAGGGCATCTCCAACACCATAAAATTCAGAACTGCCTTTCTTTCCTGACTCAATAGACACATTCCTGATGTTTTACTGTCCTGGTATCTCAGCTTCATTGGGGAGTTGCCTCTTTCTGCTCTGAAAATGTTGCAAATTTGAACACAGATATAAAAAGTGGGAAAGGAAAAGAATCTGTCCTTCTTCCCCGAAGAGTCCAAGCAGCACAGCTTCCCTGAATAAAAGCAAACACAACAGAATGTGCTCCCTAATTAATGGAGACACATGTCCTTAGTGTTCTGAAGTCAGCACTGCTCAAATCTATTACCCCACCACAGAGTGTGCCAGCATAATCCAGTCCCCAGTGATGGGGAGAGGGAAGAGTACACACTTTTACAGCACTTGCTGGAGTCTGTGCTGATGCATATGTTTGTGAAGAAACACAGATTTCTCTTGTTCTTTCCATATAGATTTTCTTCTCTTTAATGAATAAGTCATTAGGACAACAATTGCCAAGCCCTACTCCACTCATAACAAGGCCTTTCAAGGCTGATGTTGTCTAATCTCAATATACTAACTCATAAATTTTATTTCTTATTTTCTCTGGGGCTTTTTCCTCTCAAGACATCCAGGTGCTACAAATAACACCTTGTTAATGCATGCAGCATACATACATACATTGACTTTCTATGCTGAATAATGAAATAGAAAAGAAAGAAAAAAACAGAATAACTTTATGTCTTACTTGAATCTTCATTTGAACTGGCCACCAGTATTATTCACAGCAGCTGTTTGATCTCTTCTATTTGCACTTGGTGGAAGAGTATCCCAGAGATTCCTTCAGAAATTAAGGGATACAGAGTGATCACTATGCTCCAAACCCTGTGTTTACTTGCCTTTTCCCTATTTACTGGCACGTTGCATCAGTTTGACTCACAGAGTTCAAGGAGGGCTTAAAACACACTCGTATCTGTTAAAAATCCAATTACAAGCCTATTCCCCAGTCCTGACATGCCACCAGAGGATTTCAAAACCAAGGGTCAGACTTTGAGCTTCACTTATTAACATGCAAGCCAGTGGTAGGAGCCGGGCAAAATATTTCAGTGAACACCGTGGCAGCCAGTTCAAAGAACCAATCTTTTTAATGAACTCTAATGCAGTAATGAACAAGGAGGTGATGATGCACTGGAAATTATTCAGACATCTCAGGGGTTCAGCTGCTTCTGCCATTCATGTGCCAGCTGCCTTCCTCACCCCTTGAGGCCAGAGTTTTTCTGCTTATTGCTACAACATCAAAAACCAAACAAACATGAAACTGTAACTCCCTGGAAGACTTAATCTCAGCAAGGGTGATGCTATGCTCGGCAGAATGAATAAATCACTGATCTTCTCACACTTTCCTGCTATGAAGTATCTCTTGGAGAAGGAAAAAATCCACAGGAAAAATGTAAAAGCATTGCAAACACCCAGCTCTTCACACCAGCATTCCATGCAGCGGCTCTACAGACCCCGGGAAGGAATGTGACAGCACATGCCTTGGATTACTGGCTCTGCTCTCATGGGAGCAGGATCTGGGGGAAGCCATGGAAGTGGCCACCCTGCTGTAAACTGGGGTTATTTTAGCCCATCAGGCCACCTGTTGAAGAAAAGGCCATGGAGGGCAACGTCTGAGGTCCCTGTGAAATTCTGGCACAAGGTTTGGGATGCCAGTTGAATTCCTGACCCAGCTATGAAATAAATGAAATAAAAAAGGTTTATTGTGGGGGTGTAGAGAACATTACACACGCTCGTAAGTCACCACAATGAGAAGGGGGCTCAGCAAAACCCTGTACAAATGCTTTTACCTGGTAACATGGACAATTCTCTCATTTATGAATTATTCACCAACCCAGCTTGACACCTTGGAAATTGCTTGGGCTCTGGAAGAGCCTAAATCCTGTGTGTGGCATTTTTCAGCTGATGGGTTACTCTCTATTCAGGTCTGCTCATCACAACATGTGCCTCCAAGCAACAAAAGCACTGCTTCTATTCCTGGATTGGATCACTGAGCCTTTTACAAGTGAGGAACAACTGCTCCCACAACAAATAGCAAATATCAGATGTATTTTTTTCAGGCACACTCTGAAATTGTCAGTAATAGCCACTTACCCAGATTTCTAAGCTTCCCAACTACTAAAACCCCAAACCTCCTCACACTCTGATGGATTTCCCAATATCTCACTTGCTCTGTCCAATTTGATTTTTATTTGTCCTTGATCAAGAGAATAAGATGAATGTCCTCAGAGAGGCACGAGAGCCATCAGCCTCAGCAGGGTCAGAAGGGTGCCAGAGGGAGCACATACACTGATTTTGAACGGACTGAGCAGCTATGGGGGCTGGGGAAGTGTTTACAGAAAAAAACTGATTTTCCCACTGCTGAGCCAACCTTTTTCTTCAGTGGCAGACAGAAACACCAATATGGTCTTAGTGATAGAACTAATCTGTAAAAACCATATGATCACTGATGGATGCACAGGGAAAAAAGACACTGCAACCAACACATTCCCAACATAGTTATGGGAAAAGCAAAGCCTTGCAAGAGTTTTAGAAAAAAATTCTAATAAAAGTAACATTTTATTTTGCCTTTTAGTATGTTGGGTTCAGAAGATGCAGTATCAACCACCTCAGAAGTATTTGTCTTTTAATGGATTGGGAGTCTGAAATACGAAGAAAAAAGAAAAAATCTGGCACAGGGTGCCCAGACAAGCTGTGGCTTCCCCTGGATCCCTGGCAGTGTCCAAGGCCAGGTTGGACAGGGCTTGGAGCAACCTGGGACAGTGGAAGGTGTCCCTGCCCATGGCAGGGTGAGACTGTGGCTTTCAATGCCATTGATAACAAATCTTTAATTCAGTGCCCAATTCCAAGCTTATTTTCAGGAATGTTTCAGCCAGAGCCTCAACTGCACTACTGAGCCCTGTGCTCCTCTCAGAACTCCTTCAGCTTTTCATTCTATTCTGACCTTTTTGCACCAGCACAGCCCAGGGCATCACCCAAAGGGGCACAAGCGTCCTGACTCCTACAACCCTCCAAGCCTTTTTTACCCCATTAAAAGAGATGCTCTGGTACTCACTGGAACAGGAAGGTGCCCAACACCTCTGCAGTCACACAGAACAGCTCCTGGCTCCAGCTGGCACCCCACACAAACATGCTCACAAGCCATCACCCTGGGTCTGTGATGGGACACTCAGCTGTGCCTCACTGTCCACAGGGGTCTGGGACAGCAGCAGGTCTGCCCTGAAGTGTCCCCACCACCACCTCACACAGGCATGAAAAACATTTGTGCTGTCAGCTCACAAAACAGCAGCCAGGTATGGAAACATGCACCAGAGTTTTCTATAATAACCATCTGGAAACAAGTGCCAGCCTATATTGCAGTTGCTGTTCCAATACATGGCAATCTCAAGTTTGTTTGTTTGTTTTTTAAATTCTGACACACTTCTAAATAGCTGTTCAAATCTCCAGGACTGTGGTGCAGCCTGTGCCTCGACAGACAGCACAGCTGAGGACAGGGAAAAGACAAGGCTATTAGAGTTATGTATGTCAGTGCTGAGGGGATTTTCAGAGTTACATATGTCACTCACTTGAGGGGATTTATTCCTACAATTACCACATATCCTCTCTGTGCTTCCACACAGAAGCTCTGTGCTTATCTACATCTTTAAGTTTTGTCATTTTTTAGTTTTTGACATGGTTTAGAAAATTCAATTTCAGCTGTAAAGTCACAAACAAGTACCTCTGACAGGTCTATTTCTGTAAAACATATAGTGATATCTGCCTCCTATTACACTTCATTTTCCAGCAGTTTTTCACTCAGCTCTAATTTGCTTTTTAAATTATCTGCTTTAGATAACCAATAAAGTGAGACCCACCAGTAGCTAACACCTTCAACAGCATCTGAGATCAGTCAAATGTAGGAAAGTCCAGATTAAGTGAAGTAAAATGTATTGTGCCTGCATGGGATGAGCTGTGACCCTCTGAAGACCCAACTCCTGCTGCTCCAGTGGCTGGAGCCAAAGCCTGAGGTGATTCAGACAAACTGCCCACAGTATTTCTGCCTTTTGTGCAAAACCAAACAAGTGAACGTTGCTCAGTCCAGAGGGGAAGGAAGAGCCACGAGTTAAATGAAACCCTTTTCACTGGAATGCAAGAATCCCAGAGAACAATTCCCTAGCATTCCCTTTTCTCCTTGACTCGATGCACCAGAAACACACAATGAGATAAAAAGCCCTTAGTGGGACAGTGGTTTTCCACCACACACAAAGTGACAGAGGCCAGGTGACACAATAAATTAAGCTTTGTCTCTCACATATGAATGCAAACACCCTGCAAGGAGAAATTCTGAAAGGAAGAAACCATGTCCTGGGCTGATCTCCCAGCCTGGGCAGCAGGACAGGGGAGGGTTCTGCCCCTCTGCCCCTGTGCCCAGGTGAGACCCCACCTGCAGAGCTGCCCCAGCCCTGGGCCAGCACAGGCACGACCTGGAGCTGCTGGAGAGATCCAGAGGAGGCTCCAGGGGGAGAGGGATGGAGCAGCTCTGCTGGGAGGAAAGGCTGGGAGAGCTGGGATTGTTCAGCCTGGAGAAGAAAAGGCTTTGGGGTGACCTAAATGTCCTTCCAGTACCTGAAGGAACTGACAAGAAAGATGGAGACTGTCTACAAGAGCCTGAAGTGACAGGACAAGGGGGAATGGTTTAAAATTGACAGAAGGCAGGGTTAGGTTGGATATCAGGAAAAACAAATTTTCTGTGAGGGTGGGCAGGCCCTGGCACAGGGTGCCCAGAGCAGCTGTGGCTGCCCCTGGATCCCTGGCAGTGCCCAAGGCCAGGCTGGACAGGGCTTGGAGCAGCCTGGGACAGTGGAAGGTGTCCCCGCCTATGGCAGGGGGTTGGAATTAAATGATCTTTAAGGTCCCTTCCAACCCAAACCATTCAGTGATTCTAACAAAGAGTTAAGTTAGAAGTGGAGAAGAATTAACCTCCTACAACTTACCTCCACAAGTTGTCTCAATGATATTCCAGAGCACTTCAGCTGCTTTTTTCATACTTTGAGATATAGAAATTTGTGTTTAATACAGCCTCCTTGCAACTCTGGAAAGGCACCCAGCCACGTGCCAAGACTGGGGCAGACTGGGAATGCACAACTGCACCCTCCAGAGTGCCAAGGGAGATTCTGGAAATTCAGTTACACCAGGTCACTTGAGGGAGGCTGCAGTCACACACTGCCACGGAAAGAGTCAACAAGAAAAGCGGAATTCAGAACAACCTACATGAAAATTCATTAATATAATCCAGCCTGTCCTACCCTTCCTTAGCAGAAAATGCCTATATATATATATTTATGTACACATGTATATTTTATTCATGAGTGTACAAAGACTATATATATACACACAACATTTATATATATACTCACTGTACACTGATGCATAATGCAGCATTTCATCAACTGGAAATAACTGGAAGAAAAAGAAAAAAAATTCCACAAAGCACCATTAAGTAGCAGGTCACCCTCTGACCTTGGTTAACTTGATAAATAATTTGTGTTTCACGGGGTTTTCTGGGACCATGAAAGAAAATGCTCCTTCCTTCACTAGTCATCCACAGACCTTGTCTGACCACAAACGAGTTCAACCTGGCTCATCTCTGGATCTTAATTAATAAAGACAATTACTTATAAAGTGCAAGTCCCCATTTCTGCCAATACTTAAAATTATATCAAATGTCAAGAGATAATTGTTTTTCACAAGGACATTACAAGCAGGCAGAAAAACATTAAATAAAAGTGGACATAGACAAGACAACCCAGTAATTTCTCCTTGAATTTCAAGCATATGATTTTGTCCAAATATTTAAAATGGGTGTATTGATTTATCTCATTTTTCCACTAATTCCACTTTTTTTATTGTTTCCCACCTAATTTGCTTTCTGCCCTGCCTCCCTCCTGCAGTTTGCTTTCTGCTCCTGGTGTTTGTGGTGGAATTCACAGCTGATACACACCATATGTTGAAGTAGAAGCTATTCAAATCCTTTGTGACATTTAGAATGTGCTAAGATATTATGACTTTTGAAAAGCACCATGAATGAGAAAGACACAGGTTGCAGAATGAAAAAAGATACTTCCCACACCCCCCTGGGAAAACAACGGCAATTGATAGAAAGACCTTCAAGAAAAAAACTAAATCCTCAACTGCTGCAAACTGGCCAAGCTCCAAGAAAGCTCAGAGAGGTAAGAGAGGTACTGAAACCACCATGTGGGGATGGGAAAGAGAAATGCCAAACCAAACACCCCAAAAACCAAACAGAAAAGCCCACCAAGGTCCATTTAGTTGGGCATGAGGAGACAATGTAGATTTTGTTATTTGCAGAGATCATAAAGTAAGCACAGATCTTTAAAATTTCTCAAGTGTAATTCCTTAGTTGCTCATGGCATTCAAGATCTCATCCTAAGGGGTAAATCTCAAAGGGCAGCGAGACATGGCAAAGTTTGTGCTAGGATTGTCCTAAGACAGTGAACAACCCATCTCTTCTTTAAAAAAATATCTCAAAGGCTCACATATCATCCTGGATTTCACCAAAACCCACCCACGCCAGCTCTTCACTGGTGACCAAGAGTTTCTGGATGACCATCCTCACCTTTCCTGAGGGGATTCCTTACTGGAAGAGGAAACAGCCCACAGTAACAAGGTCTGCAAGGGACCAGGCTGCAGGTTACTCCTCACAACACACTTCTGGAGGCCAGGAGGAAACACACTGAAAGACAAAGAGACTTCTCCAAACTGAGGCTCTTCCGCTCTCTTTTAACACCACAGCTCCACAGAACAGCAGCCATCCCCCACATTTGTAAATACCATTAAGAATCCAACCACCTGATATAGGAAATTTATTTCCGTTCCTATAGCAGAACAGTGTTCCAAAGAGATACAACTAATCTAATAAACAAAATGTTAGATAATGGACACTATTTTCTCAAAGTGAAGTCAACTTCCTGTGAGAAATGTTGCCACTGGTTGCTTGCCACTGGAGACATTTCATGGGAATTGCACAAATATCCAGTCATACGTGGACAAAGCAGGACAAAGAGATGGAAAAGGATTCCCAGTAGCAGCACCCAAGGAACAGGGTCATAGACATGGCTGGGTTTTCTCTGCTCTCAAACATTACCAAAAAATTTTACTTTACAGTAATTGCATTGTTGCGTACAGATGTCAAAATCAACCCAGGAACATGAAGCCCACCTTCTGGGAAAACTTATGGTCCCATGAACAAAAAGAATGCTGAAATATTTTCCTTTTGCCTGCAAGAACTAGTTTGGAAACAGAATAATAAAAAAAAAAGTTTCTTTAATAAAAGAATCAATATTTATGGCTTTGTTGTATTTACTGTTGATGAAGATACTTACGTTAACTTATCCACCAAGACAAACAACAATCATTCCTTCAGGACAAAGCATCCTCTTCACAGCCAGAAAAACATCATCAGTACAAGTGAAGTGTTGAAAAATTTGACATATAAACAGTAAGCATCTAGACAAAGTAATAAACTGAACGTCTCTTAAAACTAGCAGAGAAAATCCATTAAATACTCGTCCACTGGAAAAACACAGAGCCTGGCCAAATGTCAGGTTTAGAAAATACAGAATGTACAATGTACATCGTTTTGACTATGACTGCAGTCTAAATGGATGATTAATGTATAATTAAAGCAGTCAATTCAAGAGATAAAAGAGACTAGAAAACCACAGCAGTACCACAGATTATGCCATATATACTAAAATAAATTATGTAAGACTGTTACACCTCTAGGACTGGCACACACTTTGGGGGAAGATCCATTTCAACAGCTAAATCACAATTTTCAGAGCCTCTCTCCCCTCTTCTTTCACTCTTCAGCCTGGATTTTCAGCACTGATCCCAGCAGCCACATGAACTCAACAATCTCCATTCTCCAGCTCTATTCCAACAACATGCAAAGACTCTGGATGCACAAAACACTCTTGCAAAAGAAGTCTGGCAGAAAGCTGCTTCTCTTTTCCTCCTCACACTGAGTTATGGCTTAGCCAGTTGTTTTAATAGTCCTTAGAGCGTTTATCCCACTCCTCTCCCTGAAAGCCTCTGGTGTACTTCTCTTTATTCTGAGCAATCAGGATCAAGTGCATGTATCCCTTTCTCACAGCAGTTCTCCATGCCTTGGCATTACGTGTCCCACCAGCTCAGACATTCCTGCAGCCTCTCCCATTTTATTCCCAGCGGAACGTCTTTATCCATGAATGAGCCACCTCTGTTTTACCAAAGGCTATTAATCCCCAGTTTTTCAGATGTCCCTTAGCACTTTACATGCCCAGAACCCCAGATCACCCCAGGGCTGTGCCCTGCTCCCTCTGGTACCAGCCCCAGCAGCCGTGAGCAGACAGCTGCACTGCTCCCTCACTGCTCATCCAGTCCAGTGTTTGTCTGCTTTTTACTGGGCCTGTAATGCTGCTGAGAGATGAAAAACAGGCATCAGCCCTATCCTTTACAACCCTTTTTTCTATTGCTGTCTTGTTTTTTGTTTTTTTTTTTTCTTTTAACTGTATGATTATTTATATTCCCCTTCTTTTCAGCTTTTACAGCTTCACTGCCTTACGTTTCCTACAACTCCCAAACCAAAGGTTGTCTTAACCCCTGGGCTACAGCAAATTCTAGCTTTTTTTATTCCTTTGATTATAAATAACCTTTATACAAAACCTAAAGTTTGTATTTTCAACATCTTGCTACAGACTTCCCATTCCTTCCTGTAAGAAATTCCACAAGCCAGTGGAGTTTTTATTTTTACAATTTGTAACTTAGGCCCAGCTAAACACAGATTTCAGATCTTTGATAGATTCCTCCTCCATAAATATTTCTCCTTTGTTTATTTAATGTATACAAACATCAACCCATCAAACACCAATTCCAGAGGATGATGTGATTCCTTCTCCTACTTTGGATTACACTCATTGTTCTTTTATCACTTCTACATCAGGAATAATCCACTTTTTATTTCCACTGACT
Source organism: Hylia prasina (assembly GCA_013397195.1). Lineage (NCBI taxonomy): Eukaryota > Metazoa > Chordata > Aves > Passeriformes > Sylviidae > Hylia > Hylia prasina. The sequence continues at coordinate 494,244 of VYXD01004737.1, read as the reverse complement.
ACTCAATCCAGCTGGATTCTTAAGGCTTGTACCAGGACATGAAACATAAACTGAGTTTATAAATCAGAAGGTACCCAGAAGCATCCCTGTGTTTTACAGACTGGGAAAAATCTTCCTGCAGGTATTGAGATGAAACAATCCTGACCACTTCTTTTTCACTTTGCAGTCCACTGATCAAAGAGCAACTACAGAAGACAGAATGTCTCTGTGGAGACAGCAAAGTCCTTCTCCATTTCCCCTTTCCAGATGAGATGATTTGCTTTGTTGCAGAGAAATTATATATCACCTAATTTTTAAATTTCAGAAATCAAGATTCAGATTTTAAAAATCCACATTACTCTTCTAATTGATCCAAAGTTATTTAGTTTTAAAATCCTATAAAATGAAAATAAGGTTCTTCTGCATCTTCACATCTACTTGGAGAACTGTGTCCCCTGTCTGGAGGAGGGAGAGGGACCAAAGCTTTCTGATGGGCATTTCCAGAGCAAAGAGGCTCCACAAACCATCTTCAGGCTAAGTAACTTGAAGTTAAATCAGTTTTTGGAGATCTCATGCCTTGGTTTGTATTCTTAATTATAGCTTTAAAGCAATTTGTAAAAAAAAGCTCCAAAGCAAAAGAAATGTGGTATATGGTAAATGTAGCATTTAAATGGAAATAGTGTTGATTTTCTGAGTGGGAACAGGTCAGAGTCTCCTGTTCTGTTCTGGACCATTCCAGAGGTGGGAACCGGCCAGGTTCCTCCTGTCCCTCTGTGCCCCTGGGCTGGCTTAGGAGCATTCCACTGCCTTTCCCATAGATGAGACTAGTCCATCACTTTAGCAACCAGTTAAAAACAAACAAGTCTTTAAATATCAAACAGCATCACAACTGCTTTAAAAGAAAAACTCCAACTCCAAAACCTGGGGATATTGCAAATGAGTGACTAACTCAGGATAACTGCTGTCAGTTTAACGTTTGAAAGCTGTGCCACCTGCATCCCAGACTGGTGTAATTTCCAGGGGAGACATCTCATTTAGGCAGGAAAGAAGAACAACTGGGTGACAGCCACCACAGTTAACTCAACTGGGCCCAGGGGCTTTGAATGCCAGCAACAACTGCTGGGGTGGAAAGGACTAAATGCTGAATTCAGAGTTTAATGAGTGTCTTAAGTATTTTAAGGTTTCTGCCACCATTTAAGGCTACATGGGCAATGCACAAGGCTGTAACTGCAGGGACAGGGATCCTCCACAAGCAGCAGGAGATCTCCATTTCACTCCTTCCTGCCCCACTTTACCCTCAAGAAGAAGAGCAGATGAACCAGGAAGAAACAAAGCAAATTTACACCAGAACCAGCTTGCAAAGTACTCCAGGATAACTGCAAAACCAAGAGGAAGTGTCATAGAATGATATTATATTTACAACCCTAGGAGAGGCAGACCTTTAACACCTTGTTACTTTTGTTACTTCTATGTTTGTCTGCTCTTCTGCATTGATTTGCCCAGGAAAAAAAAAGGTATTTTAGGAATAAAACCCAAAAACAACTGTCAACTTGTTTTTCCTAGAGAAGCAACCATCCTTGCAGTACAAAGTATTTATTTATGCATTTCCAAATAGATCTGGCTACAGGGGAATGATTTAAGCCTCAGTGAAGCAGCAAACATTGTTTGTGATCTTTTTCACTAGGGCTGTCCAACCCTTTGGTGTTTATTCAGCTTCTGATACTTCCTGTTTATCTGCTGATAGTTTTTGGAGGCTCCAGTTGTGGCTGGTTAAAGCCCTGGAACTGGGACTCTGCTGGCACCAGCAGGGGCTGTGCCTCACTGGATCCACAGGCTGATGGATTTGGATCTGCCAATTCACTGGGGTCAAAGCTGGCACCGTTTCTATGGGCAGGTGAAAGCTGGAAATGCCCCAAGGAGCCCCAGCACAGCCCAGACATTTGGCTGAGAAGGCACTTCCCTGATTCCATCCACATTCAATACGCTTTTCTACAAAATTAAACAGAGTCAAGCAGCCCTCATTACAGAGATTGATTTAATGAGTTATCTGCACTCTGCCAACAAGGATGCAACAGAGTGCAGGCAAGGGAGGCTGCAGGAACCACTGCCCTGCACAGCTGCAGTCACCTAACATGTGAAATCCCATTTATCTGCAACTTCCAAACCTTACATTGTCCCAACCTTTGCGCTGGAACCAGCTCTAATCCTGCTTTTAGTGAAACAAATAAACAATAGCAAAAGAGATTGGAAAAATCTTCCTAAATTCCAATTGATGTTTTTAAATCTCTCTAAACTGCTACTGCAAATTAAGAGCAGAGGAGGAGAGTTAACTATGGTTAAATAGTTGGTCACAGAAGCCCTGTTTCTGTTAAGAGACAAATGTATTTGGGCACACCTGACAGCTCTGGACCTTTACTCAAGGTTTCTCCAGTTCTTCTTCAGCAACAGAGGATTTGCTGGAGCATCCCACGGCTCCCCTTTGGTCTGGTTTCCTTTCCCCAGCACTAAAGAAATTGCTGGGAGTGTCCCCTCTCATCCTGATGTCTAGGACTGGGAATCACAGAGCCTCTGAACCCCAGTGCACTGGCCAAGCCTGTGTTGATGGTTCCTGCCTTCCCTCACACAGGTGGGATTCAAATGAAACTCTCCTACTCTTTTCTTGTGCAGGTGGTTCCCTGATACTACTCAGCCTTATCACTGGGAGTTTCCTGTAGTTGTGAAATATCTGACATTTAAATGGAAGAGTAAGGAGTATAACTGTCAGGAGTACAAATATATTTTGCATCAAAGCTTAAATCGCTTTTAAAAGTTTCCTGAATGTGCTATCATGTCTGTTCTCAGGGTTCTCTGAAGCTTTTCCTTTTTAATTTTTTACTGATACCCAACACCCACATCAGGCTGGGAAATCTGACTGTGGCCATTTCATCTGTGGGAGACTGAGCTTTGCCAGGGCAGCAATATGAGGAAATGGGCAGCACCTACAGCATCCGTGGCACCTTTGTGAACTGGTGTAAATCACTCTGCATTTTGTGTTTCTGGGGCTGAGACACAGTTGCCAACAAAGCCCACAGCACCCTGAAAAGGAGGATTGTTCTCAACTACAGTTCTCTCTGCTGGAACACATTTTAACCTGAAGCACAGGGGTCACAGGGTAAACGGATGCACTTGCTACAAGGCACAGGAGACAAATGTAGGTCCCTGTGAAGGAAAAACAAATTCACCACTAAAGAATTCCTCACAGGGTATTTATCCTAATCTCTCACCACACAACTGTTTCCAGTGACTGGAGGCAGATTGGTAAGAGATAGCAACTGTCAGGGAAAGGTGAAAGGCAATTAGTAAATCACTATCTCTTTTGTAATCACTGATGAAATTTCCATTTTTTTTATCCCCTACTGCTCACTCGCCCAAACAAGCAAGACATCACCTTGAAAATGAATGCAATTAATTATATTAGCTGGAGCTTTTAAAGAAGAATGGTTTCTCATTTACATTCCTGGCAGAAATTCAATAAGATTGCACTACTGTAAGGTTGATTGAACTGCTGCTGCAGTTAGACCAGTATCCTGAAATGAAAATAATTCTAATGTTCATTATGAGATTTTTCGAGCTAAGTACTTTGAACTGTTAATATTCTCAAGTCTGCAGCGGAAAATCTGGAAAAGGTAGTTTACTGTGTGTTAACTGAAGCTGAAATAATTTCCTTCCCTTCTGCACCATCCTCCACTTACTTTTGACTAACCAAAAATTAGCAGAATTATCTTACATGCCTGAACTAATTAGCAAAGATGTTATCCAAACCTTCAGCTTTCACCTATGCACCTGAGCACTTGCCCTCTCTTAGCACAGCTGCAGCTCTGTTGACACGAAAGGATTGCAGGAGTTATTATTTGTGTGCAGGGATTTCCTGATTTCACCGGGATGCTGCTGTAGCAGAGGGCAGCACAGCACTGCTGGAGTGCCTCAACAATCCCAGCTAAGCACAACAAACCCAAGAGAAATTGTTACACTGGCCTGGATAATGGAGTCTTTGCAGCAAACTTTCAATTAGAGACAATAAATGATTATGCATGTATTTGTGAAAGCATAATCAGTTTGTGAGAGCGTAATTGGTTTGTGAAAGCGTTATTAGTTACAGGGATGTAAATAAGCAAGGGGAAAATGCAGGTTGGTGTTTGGATCACAGGCTAGAGGATGAGGCAATGAAAAAAAACCCATTTAATAGCAAATTGGGCACACATTTGGCAGGCCCATCCCACTGCAGAAACAAACCTGGACAGGGCTGGACAAGGTTCTCAGCCTTGCTCCAAGCACCTGGCAGAGGGAAGAGCTCCATCCCTCCACTCTAACAAGGAGACACCTGCACAGTCAACCAGTCTCAGGAATAAATATCGACAAAGGAATGAAAATGCTCCACTTACTACCCAAAACCCCCTGTTAAATAGAATATGGAATGGACTTTAATGTGTATAGAATCCTGGAAGGGTTTGGGCTGGAGGGGACCTTAAAGAACATCTCATTCCATTCCCCTTCCACTGTCCCAGGTTGCTCCAAGCCCCGTCCAACCTGAAGTCTGATGGGTTTTGTCGCTTCCTTTAGGTAGAATTATGTGAATACACACATCAAATACACAGAATAGTATTTGTGCTTGTAGAAAATTTGGCACAACCCACTGCATTCTGGCCAGGCTGCTGCACTGTACGTTCACAACCCCAGTTTATGCCGCTCAGATTTTTCATCTGACCTCAGTTTAAGAAAGCTTTAAATATAACTATCATTGAGTGAGATAATGCTTATTGCCTTTGCTATTGGAATAATGAAAAAGTATTCAGGAAAAAGCAGGTGGGAGTATTAAGTCTGCTATCTCATGAGCTAAAAAAAAGAAATATAAAGGCAAGCAGAGAGCTTTAGGCTCTAAGAAAAACCCTACTGTTGGTCACATTCCTTTAATTAAAAGTAGTAAGGAAAAATCATTGGGCTGGCTGCAATTTGACCAAAGAGTTCATTTCAGATAGCAATGTCAGTATCTTTTTTTCCACAAGAATATGGAGACTGAGTGTCTTTATGAAGGACTCGAGATGAAGTTTTAACCTTAATATGGAAGGTATGAACTCCCTATTTCACAAGAAGGATGTTGGTGATTCATCTACTTCTTAAGTCTTTCTCAGACAAATGGAAAAAGAAATCAAAAGAGAGAGCAGATAGAATAAGAAAGCCAAAATAATTCCCAGTGTATTACCTGTGTTGGAAAGGCTCTCACAGAGCAGTGCCTGGATCCAAACATTTCTGAACAGTTCACACTTATCTTTGAGCCAAAACTGAGATTTTAGCTAAATATTTAGATCTCTTTGCTTAGAGAGATGGCTGAGGGGTCTAAGTACAACACAAAACCTGCAGGCATTTGGTGTATATCAAGTTTAGCAACAGGCCAGCCTAGCTGTGAAGCTGTAGGCTGGACCTGTGCTTGCTCACAAAAGTGATGAAAAAGTCAGTTATTTCATTTAAACCATATGCATAAGGCAATCATATATCATTGATAAGATGATCTAATGAAGAGAAAGTGAAGCTTTTTGTCCCAACAGACTGCAGATCTGTAAAAATGAGCATGCTGACAGGAGAACATCAGGAATGCAGGGACTGAGACAGACTGGAGTCACCAGCTCAGAGAGTCAGAACCTCCTAGGCTGGGTGAGCAGTTTTGGGGTTCTGTGTCAGTCTGTGTCACTCACAGGGTGCTGGTTCTCAGCCCAGGTTATCCAGGCTGCAGTGAAGTCTCCCAAGCACTGGAACCCCGACCTCTCCTGGAACAGCCAAGGACTTCTGCTGTATCACCAAGAAACACAGCACAGAAGCCCTGAAACTTAACCCCTGGTTGGCTTTGTTTTCCCAGATAAAGGCAGGGCTGGCTCTGTCAAACAGCCTGGGACAATACTGCATGAAGAGGACCAGAGTCAGGGCACACTGCTAATTATCTGGATGAGCTAAGATGATAACCACAACAAAACTCCAATTTTTTTCCAAAGCATGTATGACTTTTCTATTACTGTACGTGTCTAAAACACACACCTGCCAACACTCTGCACCTTGTGGGACAACCCTGTAGATTTTACAGGAAGCCTATGGATTTCACACATTTCTGAGGATGAAGAGCAGGGATGGAGGCAGAGGTGGCAATCTGCAGTCACTGGAAGGTTTGGAGGGTCTGAGGCACTGCCAGCTGGTGGAAGGTATCAGGGAAAGTGATAGATATGAAAACATATCTGAACATGTTGGTAAAACTGCCTCATCTAGAAACTACAGGTTTAAGAATGTGACAAATCCACCTCAGACACGGAATTGACTTTAAGAACCTTGTGGCCCCAAATCACAGTGAATTTGTTTTTTGAAGGAGTTTGTCACTATCTAGACAATATGACCACAGAAGCTCTGAAAGGCTTCCTTACCTTGGATTTGAAAAGTTAAAATGTTTGGGGAGGAGAAGTCTTCCTCTTCAAACACAGGATTGGAGACCATGCTTTTCCTTCGTGTAATAAATGAACAGCTTGAATAGATTATGCCTAAAGGTTCAGAAATAAATCAAAACAGCAGCAGTGCTGTGAGGACATGGGCTTGGCCTGATTTTGAAAGCACAGTCCACTCTGCCCAAACACTAAAGCACCAGGGACAGGGAAAGCCTGATGTGTAACAACTCCTTATTTTACAGCAAGATACAGCTCATTTGGAACAGCAAACTAATTAATACAATCAGAGACAAAAGTTTCAGAACTCTCCCAACAGCACACATTAGCATATGCTGCCCAGAGACTTGATAAAGTTCAAAGCTTATCTTGTAGCCTGCACGCTCCGTGTTTGCTCAGAGCAGCAGCTGGCCAAGTGATCTCCCTTCTCCTCAAAGAGCAAAATTAAATTAGATTAGATCGTCTTCTCTCCCTTGTAGAATTAAGATTGCGCTATGAAAACAAGCAAATTAGCTTTTGAAATCCTGTTTCTCACTTTAAGGCTACAAGGCTGGGAAATGCTTTCTGTACCAATTCAGCTCAGCTGCAGGAATGAGTTTGTGCCGTTCTCCTGGTGAGCTGAAGGAGAGAGTTTTACAGATGCGTCTGTCCCTGGGCTTGAGGCTGCGAGTGGCAGATCCTGGGGGATGAAAAGGGAAAAGGAGGGAAAGAAATGGACACAAAGTCTTGAGAATCAAGACATGCAGAGATCACAGAATCAGAGGATGGGTTGGAAGGGATTTTACAGCTCAGCTCATTCCACCCCCTGCCACGGACAGGGACGCCTTCCACTAGACCAGGTTGCTTCAAGCCCCGTCCAACCTTGCCTTGATGGTTTAATAAGAGCTGCAGTAGTGAGGCTTGAAAGCTTCTTGGTTTGTGGCTATATAAAAACACTTCTGAGCAAAGGAGTAAAATCTAGTTCCTAGAAAAAGCAGGATTAGGAACATGAAAGTTACATCAGAAGAACGGCCTAGAGCATAAGGAAAGAGAAAGAAAAATGTAGGGACCAGAATTTTTTTGACTAGAAAGCTGGACTGAAGACCAACAAATGTTTATGGCAGGATGGTGGAGGCTGAGCTCAGATCAGCAATGCCAGATGCCAAATTCAAACCAAATACACAACAGTAAATGAAGTTCAGAGGGGGACATGGAAATGAGATCCTAGATTGAAACCATAGTTTCTAGAGCTCATTCACTGCACACCAAGCTGTGAGGTCAGTTGGCACAACTGATAAACAAGCTGATAAAACATCTCCCGATTAGGTCACCGTGCTGCAGCAATCAGACACACTCCAGAAGTCCATCCTAGGCAATCTGTTCTAGATGAACAGCTAATGAGAACTAAGCTAAAGCACTTTCCTCTGGTTATGATTCCTCCTTTGAATATTCCCATAACTGTACTGCTAAACAACTCAAACCTATAAAACTGAGTCAGGGAAAGAGATTCTTCTGCTGTGGACAGATGGAGCAGTAAAACTGGCCGTGAGAAAGCACAGCAATATCCATGGCACATCTTCACTCAGTCACCCTAGACTGCAACAAATTCAGCAAGAACTTAATTCAGTTTATAGTTTGTTTGTTTTTTAATACTTTGATTATCTCTTATTAGGCTGGAGTTGACGGAGAATGTGATTTGAGGTTAACTGCCAAACTTCTTCACTTGATCTTCACTACCATAACTAGAGGAGATTATAAGACGAAGGTGGTATTGCAGGAAAAAAGTAGTACAAAAAAAGTCTCATATACATGGAAAACAAGAGGGATGGAGGGAAAGAAAGATTTTGGTGGGTTTATGTTTCCATGAATGGTGAGTTTATGGGGCAGACTGACTTGTGGGGAGGCATCAGGAACAGTAATCCCATGACAGTGCTCATCACGCTGCTTAACTAACTTGGCTGTTAAAGAAGAGTGGCACAGAAGTAAATTACAAAATGGAAGCACTGCATAAACTTTGAGGACATAAAACCTTTGTTCTAAAGCATTTAAGATTAATCAGAAACAGCTCTGCTGTTTCATGGCTCTGAAGACAGCAGGCCACTCGCTGCCTCCAACTTGGTGCTTTCCTCGTGCTGCCACATCTGCTGTGTGTGCCAGGGCTGGGTGGGAAGCTGGGACAAAACATCCTGACTCTGCCAGCATCCCTACGAGGCAAGAGATGGCATTTCCAAAGATCTAAGGGACTGGTTCAGATCTTCAGTGTGAAGGATGATCTTGTTTTAGAAGAATGAGATGAATCAAGCAGGTTCTTAGACACCTGAGCTGTGATGAGGTTTTCTCACTCCGCTTCCCTCGCTGCATCCTTCTGATCAACACTGACACTTCCTTCATATTACCCCCTCAGGCAGGCACTGTAATTACCTCCAAAGTAGACGACCAGAAGGAAAAGTTTTTTCACAATTACAAAGATAAACCCACCCAGCAAAGTGTCTTTGTTCTACTCATAGGAGGTTTACCCAAAGGGCTTGACACCTTTCTATGTTTATAGGCATTTTACTAAGGAAAATCCAAGCATTTCTCAAGGTAAATGAGAGCCCAAACGGCTTGTGTTGAAGCCTGAAACATCTCAATTTCCTGTGAATTCCCTGTGACTTGGCTGGTGCCATTTTTACTGCAGCTGTTTATTCAATTGAGAGCTCACATCATGAAACATGTCAGGGAGAAAAAAAGAGCCGATGAGAATTCAGTGAATACAGCTTTTCATTTGAAAAGCTCCTCAAACACACACAATTGCTTTCTGTTGCTTAATTTTCAACATTGATAAACATAATTGCATTTATTTATCTAGTCAATACTGAAAACAAGCGATAATTTGTAATATAACAACTTTCCATCTCAAAGGAATACAAGCACAACAGTTTCCAGTCCCTTCTAAAGGGGGTAAATGACACAGAGGAGGTTGGATGCCTATGCAGGAGAAGCTTACATTATTTTTTTCCCATGAGAGTATATTAATATTGTTGCTATCAACTGGCTTTTTACATATATGAATGACTTTTGGAAAAGAGATTTAAAAGCCAGCATTTTTCATGTGCCAAATTACACGCACTAAATATCTGATACTGGCAATAGCAAATGCTAATATTTCCTAAGCATGAAAAATGAACTCTCTTTCCCCCACAAATTCTCAATAGCAACAGTTCTCACTGAGACCAGTGATCAGAGGTAGTTATTATCATTCCATCAAACAATCTGTATCCTTCTAATTAAATAGTAAAGCATCTGAAATCTGCTCATTATGAGTCTCCATCCTGTTTATTTTGAAGCTGGCAGAAAGACCTAGAGTTAGTTCACCATACACTGAATAGGGCTTGTGGTAAAAAACTGCATTAGTTAAATAATTCTTAACACTGCAATCTTGGATATAATTCCATAGCTTTGTACTCAGGTGCTGGGAGTCTGTTAAGTGCTGTGATGTTTGGCGAAAGAAGTAAAAAGCTCAAGAAAAAAGTAAGAAAGATGAAAGAAGAGAGTTCACAGGGAAAAAGAGACAAATGGGGGGAAAAGAAAGTGCATTAGCCAGACAGTGCACTGCAGCACAGAGTCCCTCTAAGAGATTACACCCAGCTCCCACTGAACTTAAGATTTTTCAGGAGCATTCCACTGAATCTATGTTAAACAACTCCAAAAAGCCAAAAATTCACTCAGAGCTACCAAGGCCCATAAGGGGCTGAGCAACCTTAACGAAACTTCCCACCTTTCCTGTATTTTGCCCACCCTCTGCCTTGAATCCCTACTTAATGCCTCAGTTGCTCTCTTGGATCATGCTGAGCAGTAATTTTGCCTCTGATTTCAGCATTTCCTTTTGTAAATCCTTATCTGGCAGTATTTGTCTGTTCATTCATGGCCTTCTCCTTCCCTCTTTGAAATCTGGTCTGTCTTGACTTTGGCCACCTGCCCCATGCAAGTCTCAGGTCACTCTTTTGGAACTTCTTTCCTGTTGACCTGTCCATCTCTAGGCTGTTCACAAACCTTCCAGAGAAAAAGGAAAAATACCCAATGCAGAGCAGGTTCACAGTCTGGGGGGAGGAAGAAAAAAAAAATAAAACCAGAATTCTGTCTACTCAAAAATTCACTCTTCAAATGTTGTTACAAATCTCAGCCCTCACTAGACCTGCAATATTCCCTAATCCTGTCAGCTCTTTCAAAAGCACTAGAATTTATCTCTTCCTCCTAAAACTTCTGCTCCTATTTACTCACTGCTTTGCCTCTTCCCTAAAATCCACTAACTCCACATTTATCAATTTTAGTATTTTTGTCAGAAAGACTTTCCCCATCCCTCATTCTACCTATGCACCTTGTTTACTCCTGCAACCACATTTATTTCGATAGAATTTTTATTAAATTTCATCTATGTGGAAGAAACCTCTCTTTCTTCTATTTCCCAATGCCTGAAGATTTTGAAGCTGTTCATGAGAAATATTTTTGCACTGGTGTGGCTATAAAATTCCCTAACTTATCCCTCAAACAAAAACCAGTTTCAACATGTTGGCATCTGGACAGCGCGTCCTAGCAGAGCTCAGAATAACACATTATAGAAAATACAAGCTGTGTTTAGATGCTGAGAGGCATCAGTTCCTGCTAGAGCCAACAGGTGCTGAGAAAAATTAATGTTTCAGTGCTGAAACCATGCAGGAGAAACGAGTACAAGAGCAGCTTGCTTGTCCTTCCTCCCAGGGTGATGCTGAGTGATGTTGTGGCTGCGCTTTAGAGGTGCCACGATCTCAGTAATGGTGATAATGGAAAGGTCCTGACACTCACAAACAGCTCTGTTTGGGGAAGCTCTCGCAGGAAAGGGTCAGAAAGAGACTGACACCAGTTCAAATGTACCATTTAACACACCAAGGTGCAGCAACTACGTGTGCTCCCAGCAGACAGCAATCCCTTCAGGGTTATTAAAGCACTTCCTAGAAGCCATTCTGATCTTTGATATCATTTCTTTCTACCCTGTGAGCTCACTGAAGGCTGCACATCCTTGCTGAGCTTGATCTCAGCACCAAAACACCACCTCCCTCTAAGTGGAAGGATGGTTCTGCTGACCTCTGACAACAGCACATGAGGAGAAATTCTCACTCACCTTTACAATGGGAATGATACAGAGTGGAAAACTGGGATGTAACTTCCTCTCAGCAGAGGTCTTTTAGAGAGGCAATGTTCTTGATTAAATCAACTTTTTACATCATTGAATAAAAGCAAATACTTCGTTAGCTAAGTGTGATATACCTCATTTATAGGTCTGCAATTTCCCCACAGACTCAGGTCAAAGAGTCCCCCACTGTTTCTATTTCATCCAAAACCAGCACACCCCGTCCCAAAGGAAAGGTTTTACTGGGTGTTACTGGGAGCACAAGACGGAGCAAATATTTGGAAATAAGCACTCTTAAAACTAATGGGTTTATTAGTTGCTACCTGCATGAAATCAGTTCTGTGTGGAACTGCTCATGGTCTTCATTGCTGAATAAGGAAGGTTTTCTACACATACAGGTGGGATTTAATTATTGACAACGCAGACCTAACACGAGATAGTGAAAACACATGGGTGACAACACATTGCTCTGAGAGACACGTAAATCCTGGTGCTGGGCAGTGAACAACCATCACAGAATGAGTTACAGGGTCTGGAGAGAGTAAAACAGAGCAACTGAAGGCTGTAAGTAGAAAAACAAAATCCCTCTCATTGCTTGCAAGGTTGCATTCTTCCCAAAGCTGCATTCATAAATAGGTCAAAAATGTGCACTTTCCTGGAAACCTCAACACTGGCATGCACATCCACTAAAATAACCCAATACCTGCAATCCGTCCCAAAAAACTCAGGTTAGCATCAAACAGAGATAGAATTCTGGAAATGGGGAAGAATTATTTACAGGTACAAGAAAGAATCCCAAAACACCGACAGGAGGCTGCAAAATAAAAACACATTGGGGAAACTTTCCAGAGATCCCTTTCTCTTTAGACTTTAGCAGCTGAGAAATTACTTGTAGCTCATTAACAAGCCACAGGCTAATCTATTTACTTGTATAGAAGTGAAAGAGTGGGGAGAAACATTTGATTCATTCTTAGTAATTTCCCCTGCATAAAATATTTTGGAGTAAAAAAAATCTACAGGCAGCTGAGCCAAATTTTTTTCTCCCTCTCAGACAAAACTGGATCATGATTCATCATATACACAGATGAATTTTAATTTATTCCTTTAACAAGTTTATTTTTGTATTTTCTTGTAAGCAAGAATTAATACACTCAGACATGGGGAAATGTTAATTTTACTGCCTCGCCTTTCAAGTTTACAAATGTTGAGTCTAACTCCTGCTGGCACAATTCTGGCCTGCAGGGAGAAGAGACAAATGCCTGACCTATGCACAGAGGGTCTCTGGCCTTTCTAGAGGTCAGCAGTAGCTTCACATCTCTCATCTCCTGAACAGAATTAAAGGATCCTGCCCACCCAGGGTGGATTATCACCTTCCAGAAGGAAAGCTGTTTGGTAATTATCCATTCCTGCTGTAACTCCACAGTGCCACTCACAAAAAGAGAAAGGTGACACAGGAAAGCATTTGGCCTATTAGACTCCCATAAAACTTCACTCAGTTCGCCGCAACCCAAGTGGAATTTGGCCATCTGGAATTCCTGGATACATCTCAATGTTCGCCTGCTAAATGAGTATTTCACAGAGCAACACTAATGATGATGACCCTTCTGTTCTTCCAGTGAGAAGCTCAGAGACTCCTACAGTTCCTGGAACAAAGGAACACACTCATTTAGGTGTGGGAAGAGTCCCCATCCCTTATCTCTGCTGCCAGAGCAAAGACAGAAATTCTGCTGTGGTTTCTCAGTGAGGTGGTGCCATGCTCCCCGGGCAGGAGATGCACTGCACACCCTGAACAGCTCCTGAGCTGGGCTCCCTTCTCTGGGACACAGGATGCAGGCTCTGTAAAGCCACACTTAGAACCCATTTGTGCCTGAAAATATCATCTCAAAACACTCACCATTTAGATGGAAGTTTAGAATGGCTCTCACGAAAAATTTCTTCACCGAAAGGGTGGTCTGACATTGGAACAGTAGAACAGCAGTAGAATCATCATCCCTGGAAACATTCAAAAATGTGTCCTGGAACACTTGGGGCCATGCTTTAGTGGTGGCCTTGGCAGTGCTGGGTTAATGGTTGGACTTGATCTTAGAGGGCTTTTCCAACCTAAATGACTCCATGTGAGATAAAAATGCACCACTTTCTATCACAAAATTACCCTTCAACAATAATGGGTCCTGTTGCACTTTGCAGAAAATGTTTTGTGGAATAGGGATGCAAAGTGAGGCCATCTGCACTTGCTAGGTAACCTGCAAGTGATGTCATTCTGAATATTATCGTTATTCCAAACATTTTGCTAATCCATATATTTATTCTTCATACCTACACTTCTGTTTCCTAGGCAATGTCCAGTTGGAAAACAGTTGAGCAAGAAACAGCAGTGCTATGGAGCATGCAGAGATGCAGATCTATGTTTATATACACATGCACTCCATTTCTTTTGGAAGAACTATTGTTTATTTCTGTGAAAGCAAAGTAGCACTTGCTCTAAGTGCTACAGAGATGAAAGGAAGTCAGCAGTCAGGCAGATGGGGTCAGAAATTCAGCCTCTGTGTGCTGATTATTTATCTGCTAAGTTGGAACAGGAAAATTTCTCAAAGTAAACGTGGAATTAAAATCTAATGGCAAAGAATGCAGCTGCACAAATGCACAAGACACGATGCCTTTGCCTTCAGATAGAATCATATTTAATACAATTAAAGTAATTACTTCAGTCTAGTCAGCCCTGGTTAAGTCTCCGTTGGAGTTAATTAGCAAATGATAGTAAAATACTTTGAACTTTAAATGTTAAATACTTTCATTATTAATATTATTCTTGCTACTGCTGCAAGAGCAGCCAGGTTCTTGAAATGATGCAAACTGGTGGCATGGAGAATAACAGCAGAACTTTTGCCTCGTTGATTTAAACACTTTTTTTGTTGTGCTAACCAAACATCTGCCTCAGAAAAGACCCACAAATCCTGCTCTCGTAGGGTCTCAGGCTTGGGCTGGTCTCGTGTCTTCCAGCACTGCCATGCAGAGTGCTGAATCCTTGCTTGGCAGCACACCTTCAGACAAATACCCCAAAAAGGTGAGACAGTCACGACTGAAGGCACAGGGAAGACAAGAAGACAATTAAGAATGGTTGAAAGGACTGGGTCATATTTACTCCTGCAGAATAAAGATTTAACTGCATACTGCTATGTAGGAGAGGCTGTAAGAGAGCAACAACTGATTATTCCCCCTATTCAAAATGGAAAAAAATATGAGTTGAAGCCACAGAAAGGAAAATGAAGGTTTAAGAACCTCTACAATTCAAAGAGTGGAACTAGCAGCCCAAAAGCTGCAGAATACTCATCACTGAGGGTATTCAGGCTTAAGTAAACACCCATCTGTTAAAGAATATTTTGTTATAATCACTCCTGCTATTGTGCAAGGAGGTGGAACCAAAGTCCCACGGAAGTCTGGGGGTTGGATACCTACAATTCATGTGCTCCACGTTTTTGAAACATTTATTCAGAACAACAAACATCTGGTTCTTAATCCCCCAATTAACACTGTTTCCAGCCCTAAGGAATTAATCACAGAATTCACGGGAAACAGTTTATTTGCTGGCAACGGAGTAAAACAAATTGCCTACAAACTTCTACATTGCTAATGGAGCAGTTTAATTGCCTTTTTTTTTTTCTTTTTGACATTTTAATTAAAAAAATAAAGACCAGAAAGACATCCCTGGGCAGAGACCTTTGCAGCAGAGAATTACACAGCTCTGGGGACTCGGGCTCTCATTCATGGTACTGACCTCCTTTGAAGAGCACTCTGAGATCTAGCAGTGAAAAGGACTTTAAAAAGTGCTAGACAGCATCATTAGTATTCAGGAGGACACAGTTTTGTGGCTTGGTTGAATTCAAAGGGATCTGCTGGTACTTAGGAAAGCCAAAACGTTTTCCAGAGGAAAGGGCTGAGCAGCTGGGGGCTGGCCATGCTTCCAGCACTGCAGACTGACTCAGTGTCACTGAACCAACCTAATTCCTGCTCGCTTTTTGTTCTTACCATTTCCACAATGCAGAATTTTAACCTATTTCCAGCTATAAAAGGAAAGCAGTGTTTAAAATACGGTCCCAGCAAAGAAAATCTGCATTTCTGGTGCATTCCCAGAGCCCTGCTGGCACTCCTGCCACCACTCTCCGTGCTCTGTCGTGCCTCTGGATGCTTATTCCATGAACACCTCTTTGTTACCACCTCTTACACCCTGCAGCTCAGTGGATTTACACCCTGCTTCTCTCAGTTGCTGTGGAGAAATTCAATGGAATGGAAGTCAATCATCACATGTTGGAGCACTCCAGCTTTAAAGATGTCCCTGCCTGGAGGAGTGGAACATGCTGTTCCTCACGTTATCCACCTGCCTTTGCCACTATACGAATATTAAGTAAACAACTTTTCTTCCCACCAAACAGCTTTTCAAAGAGTAACCAACACAAACATCACAATTCTAGCCAGCAACAGACTCTCAAAAATAGCTCCCAAAATCTCCACCAGGTTCAGGGAGTCTGACTGAACACTGCAATTTACTCCAAGGTTAGCACGACTTGGACAGCTCTTGGAAACATGGGGTTTGTTACACCAGGCCCTTCTGTACCCAACTGCTGTGGTCAATGATCTTCCAGGTACTGATTTTGCCCTTTGTTCTCTGTGAACAGTCCTGTGATATCAATCAGTCACATCAGGAACTGACTCATTTCCCCCCATGCTCCTTAAAACCTTTTTATATAGCATTTCTTTATCAGCACATCCCCACTTGATGGCTGCTTTACCTTTGCTTTTTAACTTCAACAGTTTTCTGCATTTTTTTGTTTGTGGTCTAAGCTCTATTAAATTTGCAGCTGCTCGAGTATTTCTAGTTTGTTGGGGTGGTTTTTTTTCATTATACCAGATATCAGGGAAAGGGGAAAATCGCAAGTATTTGGAGAAATTATACTGTGATGTTCTGGGGTTGGAATGGGGCTTTTTGGTATATGAAGTGGTTTGTTTGGGATTGGGATTTTTCTGGGTTGGTTTGTCGGGGTTTTTTTAATCATGACATTCCAGGCTGTTGCTTGTCTATTGTTGTTTAGATTGGATATTAGGACAAATGTCTTTGTTGCAAGGGTTGTCAAGCACTGGAACAGCTGCCCAGGGAAGGGCTGGAGTCACCATCCCTGGAAGGATTCATAGAACGAGGAGATGTGGCCCATGTGGCCATAAAACACAGATGTGGGAGCAGGGTCTGGGCATGGGATAACAGCTGGAGTCCATGACCTCGGAGCCCTTGGAGCTCTGTGATTTCTGCTGGCCTCTCCATGGTTCCAGGGTGTTTCAGATGACAATACACCTTCATCACGAGGCCAGGAAGGGTTCACTTTAACGTTTAGAGTCAACAAAGCACTGAACTCATCCAGTGCAAGCCAAATAAACCTTCCCATTTGTTTCAGATTCTCAATTGCATAAAAACTGTGTAAAATCCCTACTCCTGCCCTCTGGGATCAGTCAACTCAAAGATTTGTCATGTCTCTCTAGCATGGTCTTTACCAAGGACACAAAATAAGGACACAACAGTGAACCAAAACCTGGGGAGCCCCAGAGATAAAATTGCCATCATTTAAAACACAACAACATCCAGAATCATGAAACACACTCTTAACAGACAGGACCAAAAATCTGCAACTTCCACAATTAACCCCTTTGGGGCTCCCACAGCCAAACCAAGTAATACCAGGTGTGACACACTTGGAAGGCTCCTCTCCTGAACAATTTCCAATGACAGAATGATTTTAAACCCACAGAAATTAACCAGCTTTCAGTGCTGGAGGAAGCCCAGCCAGGCTGGTGTGTCCTGTGCTGGTTTTTTACTGACAAGCACCCAGGGCTGAATTCTGGGCTGCCTGTCAGTGGCTGTGGCAGGGAGCTATTGCTGTCTCAGCTCCACACCATGTCCTTGCCAGGCAGGCAGCAATTACGAGTCTCTTATCCCAATAATTACAAACATAAGAATATGTTTTGAACAACATTATATTCTGTTCTTCCACGTAGCTCATGCTCTCACAGTGCAATGCACTAACCAGAATGAATATTTCTTTTTTAGGAGTGAAATCAAAGTCTTAACTGGCTGATGAAGTCCTTTTGCCACTGTGAGCCTGAAAGAGACTCGTATTGCTATTTTAGATGGCAACCAACATGGACAAAGTAGGAATTTTAGTGAACTTCCAAGTGTTCTCTTAAATCAAGATCTTTTTCAATGTAAACAAAGCATCCCACAGCACTTTAAGGCTAGAGAATTCATTCCCATATAAAGCATAATGGCAACTTCCAATGAAAAACAAAACCTGGAAATTACCACCACCGCGAGCTCTGCTAAGAATATTCCAACTATCACATGGAAATCTACACTACACTCAGTACACATTAGTAAATTAGAAACTCTGGTAACTCTCTCTGCTGGAAATGTTTTTCTTGTATATGAAAATTCTCCTGTGTCATGTTCCAGCCTAATCAAGCATTAGCTACCACAACTAATTCTCTAGGAACTTTCTTGTCTTTCTCAAAATTGGAATTTAAAACAATCAGTTGAGAGCTAAATGGCAATTGGAATGTCCAATATTTCCACACATTTTAAGGCTGTACTTCTGGCCTGTGCAACATGAACTTGCCCAGATAACTGTCTCATCCAGAAACATGCCAAAAGCTGGCCCAACCTTAGAGTTTTATATCCAAAACATTTCCTCTCTGCTAAATGAGAAATCAAATAAGAAATGTGTAACAATTATGCAAGGGTATTCAATGGCAAATGTTGCAAAAAAAGATGTTCCATCTCACATCTATTAATTCTGTTGTCAGATTATTTTGAACACAAAATTCATGTTTTATGGCTGAATAAAATCCTATTCCTCTGTGGTGTGTTCTCAGAGCCAGTACACACATACATGGAATAACATCTGATTCTCTCCATGAATTGCACCTCATCACTGTTGCTGAGGCTCTTTACTCACCAGTTGGGACAGCAGGATCCATTGTTGGCTTTTCCCAGGTATTGATCTGCTCCCAGGTAAATCCATTTGTTCCCAAGGCGACGCTATAACCACAATTACTGTAGTGCTCATCAAATGAACAACCACCTAAAATCAAGAAAAACGAAAACATTTCTGGGTTAATTTTCTCTCTCTCTTTGCAGTAGGCCATTTACTTAGGTATTTTTGTACAGGAAATAAACATAAATAAAATTAATTTCCTGAACATTATTTTTCATGCAGCTCCAAAGGTGATGCCCAAAATATATCTTTGTACTTTCCATGTTTTATATCCACTGGAAGCCCTTGTTTTCTTCCCTCCACACTGCTGTTTCTAAGATCAGGCCCCTTTATTTCAACCTGTTATTTTGAAGGACAATTCTACAAGATACCCCCTTCCAGGAATATTTGCATGAACCTCCAAGTAAGGTATTTTTTAAAAATTAGGAAAAGGAAGGAGGAATGCAAATGACAAACAAGCACAGCATCACTGTTCCTACAGCAATGCCTCACTTCTTTCTACGTTTAAGCCTTGATCATATTTAACCTGGCTTTAACCATCTCCTAAACTTAACAACACAAATTGCTGTGTGGGGCACACACACAGACCTTCCTCAAGGTCTTTCAAGTCACCTTGATTGAGCACAGCCCTGTAGTTTCTGAACAAGAGAATGAGAAGCAGCAGATGTCGACCAGCATTCACACCTTCCAGACTGTTGACTGAAAGATCTTCACTGCAATTCCTGCAATACTTGGAAGAAGTTAACTCTCATAAATACATTGGCAGCTGCCTCAACACTCGTGAATCAAGGGAAATCCAGGAACTGTGGAATGAAATTTTGCATTCCAGTGCAGATCTTTGAAACTTGGGTCACACAGAGAAACAGGGATGGTTTATTTTATTCCCTAGGATGTTCCTACACTGGTGTCCCTTCTGATTTCATGCACTCTCTACCTCCAGCCAACTCAGCCTGCCAAAATATTCCAGTACTGGGTCCATCAGGGATCTGGGTCTCTCAGTTTAGACTTGAATCACGCCCAGGGCGTGTCTACAAAGATTTGGTTTCCTCTTAGGGGAGAAAGGATCATTTTTCTCTGCAGGTCCCAGTCCTCCAAAGGAACTGGGCACAGGCCCCATGCCAGGGCTGCACACCAATGGATCCTGACACCAGCCAGAGCTGTGGGGACAGAGATATTCCTGACTCTTCCCTCCTTCCCACAATAAACACCTGGTACATCACTTCCTCTGCAATAAAGGGCTACCCAACACTGAAGACATCAAAGCCTTCTTTAATCTTCACCCATATTACCCATCCCTCTGGAAAGCCCAAACTTTGTCTTAGTTCCTATGGAATTCCTCACAAACTACAAATATATTTCATGTCATTAATGTTTCTCAACCCCTTACTCTGTTAAATGATTCTCTGTGCACTCCAACTGCAACTGGTTTTTTAAGTGGTTCTACAAAGCTTCACCAAACATTTCTAGTCCAGTATATTCTAGGAAGGTTTGCTGGGTAGAGTACCTGACACCTCAAAATACTCTGTTGCTGAAAAAGAGTTTAAAGAGATCAAGCTTGCCTGAAAAATTTTAAAAATACATATTACATATTTTCATTATAAATAGATCAGTTAATCAATTTTATGACCCTTGAAAACTTGCCTGTTTCAGTAGCTTCTGCAAATATTTCTGAGTTGTCATGACTTTATAATATTTAAATAATCCTTGCCTTTAATTTATTGCATTTGTGAAGCCTTCCCAGCTGTCACAACAAGCAGAATTACACTTAAATTGCTTCCCTTATTTAAAAAAAATTAATTTAGGTGAAAAAGTTCAAAATTACAATATTGAACAGGCTGATTACAAAAATCTAAGGGAAGATCCAGGCAGCCTGGACTGTGTGGGAGTGAGCAGTCCCCTTTATCCCAGCGAGCAGGAGGCAAAATCAAATCCTCTGTTCTCAGCCTCCACACGAGGCATTCCCATTTTGACAGATTCCCTTTAATTCAGACACAAAGCATCCCCTCAAAGCTGCCCTGCTCAGCACACGGGGATGGGGCTGTCTGGGAGCTGTTCTCTGAAGGAATTGTAAACACGTTCCCTGCTCCTGCCCAACTGTTGTACCAGGTCTCTGTACACAGAGAAAATTGCACCGGAGCTGCTTCAAAGCCCCAGAAGCAAAACAAGCAGTAAGTAGCAAAATATGGGGCAGCAGTGCTCAGTGAACTGGGAATGTAATTGCCAATAGCCTGGCATAATCAGCTAAACAGGTGATTTTATCCGCACTGAGGAAGATGGAGTGTGAGGAGCTGGAAAAAGGGACACAGCGAGAACTTGTGAAAATTAATTGAGCATCTGCTGATACAAGACAACACCTGAGGAAGCTTTACAGTGCCTTGCCTGAAAGTCAAAGCTAACCTTGTAGTACAGCTGAATAGGAAAGGAAAGGATAAACCATGGCGAGCCTTAAAAGCAGCAGCAAGACACCTACATTTCAGAGAAAGAAAAGGTTAGTGGAGAAACCTCCAAACACAGAGTGACAGGGCAATAAGCCAGAAGATTAATTTACTAGAGGCAGCAGAATTGGAATGTGGAGGTGGATTTGCAGGAAATGAGGACAAAGAGAAAAAGCTGGAGTTGATTTTAAGGGCTCAGACAAGCAGATTGCCTGTGTGAATCCTAAGTACCAAGAGGGGGGCAGTGCCCACCAGCTTCTTCCTCTGGTGTGTCCACTGAGAGCAGAATTAAAAATGAAATAAAGGCTCAGCTGGGAGCCAGAGCCACAGCGACTTGTGAGCCAAAAATCAACAACTCCTCTCTTTTCATTGTTGCAGTGCATATCGTATTATGGAACAGGAAAGAAACTTCAGAGAGTGACAGGAAAGTAGTACAATATATCAGAACATCACAGATTTTGGGGTTTCTCTAAGAGTCACAGAGTGGTTTGGGTTGGAAGGACCTTAAAGCTCAACCAGTGCCACTCCCTGCCATGGGCAGGGACACCTTCCACTGTCCCAGGTGCTCCAAGCCCTGTCCAACCTGGCCTTGGACACTTCCAGGGATCCAGGGGCAGCCACAGCTGCTCTGTGCCAGGACCTCCCCACCCTCAGAGTAAAAAAAATTCTGTCCTCTATGCAATCCTTGGTAAAGCCACACAGCTTTACCACACTGTTCATATCCACCAAGCAAGGATGGCAGTGGTGGCCCCTCTTTCTGCAGAAGTTGGCAGATGGGACATTGCAGCTTCCCTCACAGGCAGCCAGGTTCAGAAAATTGAAGAGATTTTAGGAGTTCACTATAGCAACAAACAGAAGTGTTGTTTTCACTGATGTCAGCACAAGCTTAATATCCAGTATTTCCAAAGACACGCCACCTATGCAGATACTTAGATATGAGCTACACATGAATATGATGGAACATAAAGACAGGAAGATGTTAGATCCATCCCCAAAGAAAATCATCCACAGCTGAAATCTGACTGCTTAGAGGCAGAACAGGGCTATTCATTAACCTTGAAAAAATAATCCTCAGGTTGAAGGGAGAGGAAGACTGACCACTGGATGAATTTAGTTACCAGGTCTGCATGCTATCAGTTCAGCCACGTATCACAGAGTAGACTGAGGAAAAGGACAATATTTACACAATCACCAAAATGGAGCACTGGGTCTTCACAAATTGTTAGCAAGAATGAGGATTTTTGGAAAACAAATTGGGATGTTTGGAGCCTTTTTCCTGCTTGGCTAAAAATTAAACAAATGCAGTTGCTCAGTGGGAGTGGAACAAGGGAACAGAGATGGCGTTGACAGCACTGGATAACACAGGTGGTGTTAAACTCCTTTCCAAAATGAAATCTAAACAAGAAAGCTTTTCCCTTCCTGAAAAGGGTCATATTGAAGCAAATAATGGCTCACATAAGAAGGATAAAATATCCCTTGTTTTACACTGCGGGCTTGTAACAATGCCACTGCTCATCCGAGTGATGCTAATTAATCTTGAGCAGACCTATCATCAGTTACTGAGACTTGCCCCTGGATTAAATGTAAACCAGCCTTGCATAAATTGAATGGCTTCTTTGAATATATAATTGAATTTGCAGAAGTGTGCGCCAGGGGGGTGTTTAAATAAGTGCACAAATATGATAAAAAGAACTTCACGCCATCATATCTAATTCAGTAAGCAAAAATAATGGCAGGGCACATTCCAATTAGTGTTTGATTTATTTATTTTAACAAATCCAATTAGATGAATGTTTTATAAAGTCATCCAATGTCAAACTCTCACGGACTCACCAGATAAAAAACACAATACTTCTAAAAGGGGATAAAGAAACACACTGATGCGAGAAGCCTCATTGGTTATCCCATGGTTCTAAACACACACAGGAAACAGAGCAGCAAATATAATTTCATCAGGCATTTACAGCAATCCCAAAGTGGGAAAGGGATAGAGACAATGAGAACATCAGTCTCATTGACTCACCCTGCCATTCTTCCAAAAGGTAGTTACTTCTCTCATTTACTAATAAAAACAATAACCCCCAAACAGCAACAGAATGGGCAAAAGTTAAGAAAGCATGAACACTTCTTAGTTAACATCCCTTTTGAAACTTTCATGGGAACTGAGATTTAGTCTATCAAATTTTATCTTAAACCCACAAAATGCAAAGCAAGTAAAGGAAGAAACAAATGCTGTTAGGATGAGGCAGTGCTTATGAACTACAAAACTCCACAAATTACCCCTCATTGTTTCTGATCATTCATTCTTATCCCTTCCAAAGACATTCTTGCTTGCCAGGGCTGGAAAAGATGCATTTGGCTCATTAAAGTAACTCCTGGTGTGGGATTTATTGTATAAAAATCCATTTGTAACTTATTTTTCAGACTGTAGAATTAATATAGCAAGTTCCTGAGAAATCTTATTGTATATTCTTCTGGAAGTGGGAGAGAGTGAAGAATGAAAATGTACATGTAAAGCTTTTGCTGAGTTGCTTTAAGATGGGATAAATCAAGGAATATTGGAATTTCCTCACTCAGGAAGAGCAGTAAGTCCTTTATGTGCTTTCTAGTCCTTCCAGAAAGATGAAGACAGAAGACATCAGACAAGTGCATATCAAGCTGCTCTTGCAACTGGCCAATTTCAATGAGTACTTTATTATCCTGACCAAATGTTTGTTCTATTGCCACAGATTTTCAAAGAACAGGTTTCTGAAAAGAAAAAAGAGTCATCTTTACTAAGTCAAAGGGCACCATGTATTCAGGGTGTATTTAAACTCAGACTCTACAAGAGAGACAAAGATGCTCTGACTCCTCAAACTGCAGGGAAAGCTTTGATCATTTTTTATGCCTCATTAGCTAACAGAGGATCCACACCAGGAGAAACTGGGGAATATTCTCCAGTGTGTAAGAAGGAATAAACTCTCAAGTAAAGCATTCATAACTTGATGTCAGTTCTTTAAGAGCTGGGCTTAGACCTTGTGCAAATTCAGGTGAGTCACTCAAACACAAATTAGACACACATTAAACACAAATCCCAGGCTTCTCAGCTGCTGGTGCTCACAGAAGTGCTTCTCTTGAGGCATCCAGATGTTTGGGGTTCAGAAACAAACATCAGTGATTTCTTTAATGCCTCAAAACACCCCACACGGTTTGGGTTCTGTCGCAGCAGCAACCCTCTGGTTAGAGGCTAGAAACAGACTAGAGCCTCAGAGGCTGACACACAGACTTCTTATTTATCACAGCATGAAAAGGGTCCTCCTGGCTTATTCCTCTTTGCAGCTCAGCCATCCTTACTCCAACCAGTCCCTGACTCTGCCTGCAGCAGCTCCTGCTGTAGGTTTCCCTTGCAGCCCCTGACTGCTGCTTATTTCCTGCTGAACTCTGACTGCAGGGATTGGTGTGCAGACTGTGACTGCAGCTTTTACCCAACCAGGCTGTGACTGCAGGTTCCTAAAACAGGCTCTAACTCCACACCCAGACTGACCCCACAGCAGGAATTCTCTCCTCAGGATCCTTCTTCATTGATCCCTCTTCCTTTGTTCATCCTCCTCAGCTCACCCACTCCCTTTTATCACACTTATCCTTATTGATACAGCTGTGACTCATCAGGGGCGAGCCTGCATTGGGTAATTAACACAGCTGTTACTTATCAGGGACGAGGTCACCTGCATTCCCCTCTCCTACAGGTTGCTGCTGCAAGTGTCAGTCCCCATGGTGAAGGAGTGATTCACCCACCACAGGACAGTTCTGTTTCTTGTCTTGCCATCTCACTCTTGACACTGTCTTGCTGAATTTACATGTAAGCAGTGACAAGTTTGATCTATGCTGTGGAAGGTGCCAGTTCTCTGAGATAGCAGGAACAACTGCATGGCCAAGGTTTGAAGCATTCTTGTTAGGTTCGACTAAATTTCATTCTTTTGGGGTGTTCTGTGCCCTGGAAACACAGATTACAGGGCAAGCATACAGAAAGCTTGTCTTTATTTTTAAAAACAGTAATAAAAATTATTTCTCTTTAGAATTACAATATATGTATAGGCTTTGGGGTTTTTTCCCTAAATTAATGTAACCCTTGAAAATCCTGAATGAAGTTTAGAATAGCTCTTCTTGGTTCAAAACTGGAATTGTGATTCCAAGTGCTATCAATCCATTAAGGAAGACACACTAACAACATACAGTTATATCTTTTCTAAGTCTTTTCAATTGCAAACCATGTGACCTAGCTGTCTTTGCAGGCTCAGTACCTATTCCCACATGTTTTGAAGCAGCTCTGAGCACAGTTTCCCTGCACACACACCCCCCACGCAAGGATAAAATCAACAGCTGGAGGTTCCTTGCATAGGAACCTTGCTACAATCAAAATATTGCTTCCCCTGGGTAAGGGATCACCTTACGTGGTGTCCATGAGGAACATCACCAGTAACAGCCAGGTGAAGCTTTGTCAGGGGAAACACCTCAAGTGCCCTCCCGGTGATAACAGGTTTCCCACCCAGCACCTCCCTGCAGGAAGTGTTGGTCCCAAATGTGCAGCAGGGTTTATTAGTTCTGCTCCTAATCCCACACAGCAGAGCAAGCATTGTGGATCCTGACATGCATGGAATGAGTGTTTAAGCTCCATTCCCTGAACCTGTCAGTTTAAGCTGAGTTCCCTTCCTTAAATGCATCATTACAGGTTTCTCTTTGCTGAATTTTCCCTCCGTGTCTCATCACTGAGGCCCAGACCAGCTCAAACACTCATTACTAATCCTGTACTTCATAATCCACCACGGATCAGTGAAATCACTTTGAAGTGTCCCAGGACTAAAACCGACACTAAATGTCATTTGTTTCAATTTATATGTCCAAATCAAGGATGACTCATCTAACTTGCCTTGCAAAAATGTATGTCCTTTATTTAATATCAGGAATACATTTTTGCTACTGACAGCTGAGCTGTCCCTATTTCAATAGCTCAATATTAACATTTTATTGCTTTAAGCATAAGTTAATATTAGAGAGATCTGTACATATCTCTAATCTGATTGAATTATTTTTTTCAAGCTACCAAAAAAGTCAGTTAATACCCTGCACCTTTTCAAAGAACCCTGACTTTTCAAGTTCAGTTAGTTCCAGTCTGCTGCAACACATCAAGATTTATGCTAAGGATTTTCAGGCTTGTCTGTCCCAAGGAAACTTATAAAATTAGCACAAGTTATCAAACCCATAAAAGACTCTTAAACAGACATTCCTCACCAACTTTTCTCAATATTCTAACTAATAATCTTTCAATCTATAAATTTAATGGCTTTCCACCACTGAAGCAGACTCCTGCTTTAGTCATAGTATGGCAGAACAAGGATTTCTTTTTAAAAACACAAATTTGTAGCACACACTTGCTGCTATATTTGTAGACTAAATATGAAAAAAAGGCCTTACTTTGCTTCAGTTCATTTCTTAAGTCACAGGACAATTTTTTTTTCCTAAAATAATCTTCTTTTGTATTCCAAAAATTCACCTTAAATTGTTAGCTGTGATTGTTGAGGATGTGCTTAGCTGTATTTGCCAGTAAAAGCTATTTCTGGGTGTTCATTGTTCCTTTAAAAAAAGGGGAACATTGCTTTTCTTCCAGTATCTGAAAATTCCTAGGGCTAATTATTCAGCGGATCTTAACAGGCTTGTCCAACATTGTATTTATGGTGCATTTCCACTAAATTCTACCTCAGCTGCTACACTGGAGCATAGATCAGTCAGAGCTCTCCACTGACTTGCTTCATTTCAGCATTTTATCTGTCACATGGATACCTGTTCAAGCTGCACACGTCAATTACATCCTTATTTTACTCTACAACCTGTCTGGAAGTAGCTGTTTCTCACTGATTTTATATTCCATTAGCACGCCTCTCTTTCTCAATCAGCTTTTATACAAACTTCAAATTAATGAGTTTGAACTTTAAGCAAGAAGCAGCCGTTGACTGACTCACATTATCTTTGGTGATGAATAAAATATTGTCTCAACAGACACCAGTTCAGGAATTCCAACAGCAACTACAAACCTTCCAGTCTTTCTCCTTTCCCTGTTCTGCTGTTCAGGCTCCTGTTTTGGAGGAAGATCTCCTTCCAACAGAGATGTTTCCTTGGAAATTCATGGTCAGGAAACACAAGGATTAGCTTAAATAAGGATAGGTGGTTTCTTGCCACACCACCAAACCCAGAACAAAATTAAACACAATCTGGCTGCAATCAAATATAACTACAACAGACATATTCTTTTCAAAGAAGAATTTAAGGTTTTATTGGACTGGCATTTTTATAATCATTCCATTAACTTCCCAAATGAGGCCAAGGGAAGTAAATTAACTCAGTGCTGAACTTCCAAAATGAATCTTATTTTTGCACTCACACAAAACTACCCACAGTCATCATGAGGGCAAAAATGTCCATGTGCACACACGCACATCCCATCTGTATTCTAAACCATTCCAAAAAGAACTATCAGTAGTTTAAATGTTTTCCTGGAGGAGGTTCTAACCAAGTGGGTTGATTCTTGATGAACAATACTGATATTTTGTTTAAATTGCTTCTGAACACGTGCAAATAAAGATCCAGCACTGTGCAGAACTCCAAAAACTCCTTGATATTTGAACTACCATGCTTGACAAGTATTAGCTCAACTGCACCTTGGTTAAATATCAGATTTAGATAAAAGGATAGCTATCATCTGCTACTGAGTATCAGCAAATAAAACCTAATTGGCTAATAATACAATGGTAGTAACTTGCAGTGAGTCTTGCCACTGGTATATCATGCCAAATTTAATAACTTTGTTATTGGAAGCTACTCCCAGAAAATGGCTGTATAAATAACTTTTATTGAGTTCTAGCAATTCCTATAGCTCCAACTTTATACCTATCTCAGATCAAGGTTATCTCTTCCAAATGCCCTTTCACTTGTTGCTGACGGTTACTGTTTCAAATTACAGTTAAAGTGCAATGTCAAGGATATTTAAAGACATGTATTTTAAATTGTTTTCAGTCAAACCATGATCTTCATTCAATGTGTCAGGAGCAAGTCAGGCCCAGAAGTGACAGTGGCACTCCAGCTGCTCTGCTTCCAGGTGCCCTGGAGTCAGACTGGGAACAGGAGGGCAAATCCTGGACTCTGTAAAAGAGCTCTGGTAAAGTTCCATTAGTTGACTGATGGTTGAGGCACTGACAGTCAGCTACAGATTTGAATTTTAGTAATTTGTTACCTGACTTTTAATTGCTTTTCCAGTTTATTTATTTTTTTTTCTGCATTTTTATACACATTTTCTCCCCTGATGTACGAGTGCACTGCAATACCAGGATGCTGTTCAGAATCCCAGCGCAGTGGGGCAAACACCAGGCCCTGGAAGCCCCCCTGTCCTCTGCAGCACACTGGAAACAGTGTGAGGAAAAAAAAAAGGTTTGTTTGCTTTTATCCTGCAGCCTCCTCTATGTAAATCCATTGCCCAAAGAGCAAAACACAGAGTAAATACGTGCCAGGAATAAATAGGTCTCTGCCTAAGAGCACTTGTGAGTTCTTGAAAATATACAGAGCTCCTCTTCTGTTTAACCAAATTTCCTACTACTACATAAGCATATGTGCAAAGTGCCTCTCTAATTACAGCCATGAATCTTCCTCTCACAGTCCGTGACCCAGAATGTGCATTTAGCAGAGCAGCAGCATTCCAGACTCTGTATTAATGAGGGACAGCATGGCAATGAGGAGAAAATCCAGAGTAACTTCAGCAAGAGTGCAGTTATCTCTGCAGACAGCTCAGTTTTTGTTAAGGGGCCATCACAGCCTGTCTCATCCCCCTGGGCGTTACCCTGTCACATCCTCGGCCACCTGCAGCCAGTGACAAGTCACAGGTGGGCTCAGAAATGGCCCATCAGCCACGTGCTGCTGAAGGAGCCCCCAGGAGCCACTCCAGTCTCCATCCACTGATGGGGGAAAATGATTTGTTAATAACAGGATGTGAACAGCTCAGTATCTGCTGCAGTTCTTGGTTTCAGAGGTATTCCAAACTTTAAAATGGATGAAATGTCAATATCTTATTTTCACTCTGCACTTCACACTGGAACAGTTTCAGGCAGTTATACAAAACCACGTTGGTAATGAGCACTGAGAAAAATATTCCTATTCCATCATCTAAGGCCTTATTCTTGTGTCTTTGCTATAGATAACCTCCAGATTAAGGCTGAAACTTAGAATAACACATTTCCAAGGGAAAATATTTTTCAAGATAGATTTTCTGAACTCCACATCTCTTATTCCTTTTACGCAGCATCAAGCCTGAACTCTGCCAGGAAGCATTAAATCCTCAAAACATTTCTTTCTAAGACTTGAAAGGCACAAGGTGAAAGAATCTAAAAGCAATCACTTCTCAGGATACTGAATGACCAGCTTGGAATAAGAAGCCCTTTTCTGTCATATGAACCATGGTTTCAGCCAGCTTTTAATCCTTGGTCCACTGAGACATGTGCTCCGAGCTTTTTATCCCAACCTCAGCAGCCCCTGGTGTTGCAGGCAGGATGGATGTGCACCAGAGATGGCCCAGCAAAGGGCAGATTCTAAACATCTCAATTTGAAACAGGCTTCAAATCTGTTTCACCGACAGCACCCATAAATATTTCCTTTCAGGAATCTTAGACGATTTTGTAACACCTGTGTAAAACCCCACACTTTGGGTAGCGCTGCAGACAAACGTTAATTGCTCTAACATTGAAATTCTCAAAGTTCCTAGGTGCAATTCAGATGCACAAAAAGCTCATTTACTGAATATTTACATCTGGAAATAAGGTCTTACCAGCAATTTAAGAAGATAATTGTCTTTGCTTTAAAACCTTCTCTTTACACTTGAAACTGAATGATGCCATCTCCAGAAATGAGACAAATACTGTGTGCATGATATTGCTTTATTCACATCCTCACCAAGCCCTGTAAAGCACCTTTCCACTTGATTTCAGGAGATGAAAGGGTATTTGTGAGTATAGCTGCATACAGTATTTAACAGCCCAGGAAACTCCATTAAAATGTAATGCATTCCCAGAGCCCCAGGTGAAAGTGCAGCTACTCAGAAGCAAAGATTTTTAATAAGTGTCCTCCTCAAGATTTCAGCTCCACAGCTTAACTAAGTATAAAATTTCTAATAAATTCATTGTCCATTTTTATACAAGTCATTTAAATTTTAAGATGGCTGTGTGAGAATCTGATTTATTAAATATATGATTCTTCAAAAGATTATGATCAGGACATTAAGTCATTCAGAAATTAGATTCAGTTTCTGATCAACTGAATTGGTATTAAATATACTTATCCAATTATAACCAGAGTGCAATTATACTGATACTTGAGCTAACTGCACATTAGGCATTGCAGCCAAAAAATGTAAGAGAGATGGAGTGAAAGAATGTTTGAAAGCACATTTTTAAAATAAAAGAGGTGAGATTCAGATTGGAATTTAAGAGGAAATTCTTTACTCAGATGGTCAGAGGCCCTGGGTGCCCAGAGCAGCTGTGGCTGCCCCTGGATCCCTGGAAGTGTCCAAGGCCAGGCTGGATGGGGCTTGGAGCAGCCTGGGACAGTGGAAGGTGTCCCTGCCTTCCCTCTTTAAGGTCCCTTCCAACACAAACCATTCCATGGTCCTGTGACTTTGGTTTTGCCCTATGGCCTCTCTCTTGATCTTTATTCAATGTGCTAAGGCTTGTACCTAAAAGGCTAAAGTATTATAAAAACAATTATAAAATAAGCTAATCAGGCATCTCCTTTTGTTATCCATGCACTTGGTAGCCTATTGTAACAATTATGGCATCAAACCAGCATTTTTTACCCCCGAGTCCTCTCACAGTCCTTTCACCAGCACATACTTGTGCCTGGCAAAGGGAAAGACAAACAGGGAACTCCACAGAGTCAGACCCAGCAGGACAGCTGGACCAGGTCAGACACCTGCCAGAGGTTACCTGGAGACACTCCTGAACAAAGCATACACTGAACCTTCCTCAGACCACATTCCCAGCCTCCAACACCTTCCCACCTTCCAGGTGGTGCTGGCACTGCCCAGGCTCCCAGGGAATGGGCACGGCCCCGAGGCTGCCAGAGCTCCAGGAGCCTTTGGACAGCACTGCCAGGGATGCCCAGGGTGGGGTTGTTGGGGTGTCTGTGCAGGGACAGGGGCTGGGCTGGGTGATCCTGGGGGTCCCTCCCAGCTCAGGACATTCTGTGATTCCATGGACAAGTTTCACTGATACTCAAACATTCAGAATCTCTTTGCACTTCTGGAATTTGTGAACTCCCAGGGTAACTCCTACACCTTTGCCACACGCTGACATCGGCTGTCAGCAGGAAACAGAGGGGACAGGGGTGATTCTGCCCTCGTGCCAGGCACTGGCAGGGGACAGTGACACTGCAGAGAGATCATCTGCCATGTGCTGAAGCAACACCCCAGGGATGAGACAGGGACTGCAGGATACTGTTTTTCCATGGAAATGACTGTGCCTGGCAGGCTGCACCCAGGAGGCACAACTGCTTTCCATCACATTCTGCACTTCATACAAGACAGACATCTCACCAGACTATCAATATCAGCTTGGGTTTGTTTGTTTGTTTTTAAATTCTAAAGCACTGTCTCACAGGGAGGAAATAATTGTGATACTTGACTATACTGCAGCCTTTCTAGCAGTTTAAGACTATTTTAAGATTAGATAATTAAGATAAACTTGATGATGAAGTCCCAGCCGGAATAAAGATGTTGTTTATCTGAAAACACTCATCTGTGGCAAAACCTAATAGAATTTCCCAGAACAGACACTACAATTAATATGGATTAAAAAAAAATAACTATTTAACTAGCAGATATAATTTTATTAGCAGACACTAAAACCTCTCCAAGTGAGGGGACTTGGTTTCAGATACAAAGATTATACCAGAGTTGTGTAAATCAGGTTTGGTTTAATATTCTCTTTCCTCAGAGATGGAGATGGTACAACCACAGACCATCTGCATCCAGCTGCAGGACAAGTGTGAACAGAGACTTTCTGAACACTCTCGACCTGAATCCCACTCCAGCAACTTCTCCTACAGTCACAGTGGTGACCCTGCTCCTCACACAAGCACCAGAGCTCAGAGCCAGCTGTGCTGGGAGATTTCTCACCTATCCAGAGCTGATTGCCACAACACTTCTGTCATGGAGGAGCTACCACACACATGGAATTCAGGGGCACTCCGAGCTGAAAAGAAGGAAATGAAAACCTGAGCTATTAAGAAGTGACCTCTTTCCCCAGTGCTGACAGCAGCCCGTGGGAACACCGAACTTGTGGTGACAGCACAGGCTGGGTGCCTCAGGTCAAAATTACAACAGTTATTAGCAGATCCTCAGCTAAATGATCTGATTTTATTTTTCCAGCCTACACTGAATGATAGAGGCAATAATGAGGTGACCTCAAGAGAAAAATTATATTCTATAATAATAGAGTATTATTTTCTTGCCCATGTCACCAAAGCTTTCTTGGGATGGCTGGAAGACACCGTGGTGAGGACAGAGGTGAAACACTGTTTATTGCTATTTAGGAAAAGAAAATCATTTCATTCTGAAGGAGTTTGGGCGCCAATTCTGTGCACCAGCAGTTTGTGAAACCGTAGTTTCACTGTAGCAAAAGTTTGATTGTTCTTGAGTGAGGTTCCCACACTGAAGAAATCTCATCCAAACTGCACAGTCTAATAGAGTTGCTAAGGAACTGCCTCCTGTTCCTGCACAATCTGTTATTCTGTCTTTGGAACCAGAAGTCCTGTGATGACACTGCTGGATCCTCACAGCCAGTTCAGGCTCACAGCCTGCTCAAGTCATTCCTTTTCCAGCCTAGAGAGTCTGGAGTATTCTCTGCTTTCCTTCACTGCACCTCCCAGGCTCTGTTTTTGCTGGATGAAGGAAGCTACACACTCCAGTCTCCCCAGGGCAAAAATTCTCAATTATGCCAATTCTCCTTACAGCCCTTCTTTACATCTGTGATGTGCTGAATTCATCTCTACTCTGAAGGAGTACCTGTGCTGTCCAGATGGAATCACCTTCCAGAATACTCCAGATAAAATAATTTTGGAGCTATATAACACATTCCTGTTTTGCCATCTTGCCTTACATAAAGACATTCTCTTTGCAGAAGCACATCTCAGACTCACCTCAATCTCCTGGTTTTAATGCTCCAACAGCTCCTTGTCACTTCCAACTGATTTCAAATTTTAAACCAAAAAAACTAATTAGTCCTGAGATGCATG
Organism: Hylia prasina; assembly: GCA_013397195.1. Lineage (NCBI taxonomy): Eukaryota > Metazoa > Chordata > Aves > Passeriformes > Sylviidae > Hylia > Hylia prasina. Next base: position 460,904 of record VYXD01004737.1, on the reverse strand, counting down.
ACCTTGCATTCTGTAATGCTAAATTACATCCCATTTTCTTTATTTCATCACATTTCAAAATCCTAATTCCTCCTGTCTGACAATTTCATCCTCCTCCAGCTGTGTGTGAGGGATTACCTGTAACAGCACATGCCTTGTTTTTATGTTGGGAGCAGCAGTGAAATAAACTAAGATTTCAAGAATTATCATTTCACTTCAGTTAGGATTCTTCCAGTCTGGTCCAGTAGCAAGGTATTAAAAAAGCTTACAATGCCCTGGATTCACACATTTAACTGACTTGTCTATAGCAGTGCTATTAAACTTGAGTTAAATTTACTACACTATGTATTCCAAATCCTGGAATTGTGTGGGTTGGAAGGGACCTTAAAGCTGATCCAGTTCCAACGCCCTGCCATGGGCAGGGACACCTTCCACGAGACCAGGCTGCCCATCCCTGGGCGCTGCATTTCAAGCACATAAATCATCTTTTGGTATCATCCAAGTAAACAGTCCACCCATGTACAATTCCCTTGTAAAGTCTGTCTTTTAGAATCTATGTTAGTATTTCCAAAAACCTACACTTTAACTTAAACCTCTCCAGCTTTGGCAATCAACATTAAAAGATTCAGCAGCGAGTAAAAGAATTCATGCCCTGTTGGACCATTCCTCCATGATTCAATTCTACACTTTACAGTATTGAAAGTGTCAATTATATGATTTAATATCTTAGATAAATCAGTGCACGAACATGCTGGTACTAATTAAACAGGGCAATTATAAAATAGAACTTGACTTTCAGTCCTGGCAAACTGACAGTGTCTCACAGATAAGAAGGTGACAATGTGAAACACAGAAACAAGCAGAGTTCCTCTCATTTAACAAGCTCCTCTTGACTTGCCCAAACTTGCAATTACTGTTTTGATATGAAGCATCAATAATCCAGAATCAGTAACTCATAAGTACTTTCACTAGTTACTACGAAGTTAGATTTTTCCCTTACTGAATTTTGGGAGAATTCCAAAATATTGCTGATGCACACACTGAGCAGGAATGCTAGTTCTTACCCTGGCTTTGCAAGCTGAATTTTTATGTACATATAACAAGTATATTCATATACAGACCCAGTGAAAGATCTGATCCTGTTTCTGCTAACTGGCACGTTCAGGGAATTCATCTCCATTACACCTGGCACCAACAGTTACTTTCCTTCACAGTATAAAAAACCTGTGTACAAACATGAGGGCAACAGGTATCTCACCAAGGACAGCAACCAAGAGTGCTTGGTCAGGAAACAAACCCTGGAAACTTGGTGAAAGATTAGGTCTGTCCTTTCTTGTAGAGAACAATGAGGTTGTGCTATACAGTCTTTGGGATATGATCAAAAAAGCTGTCAAAGTACAAAACATAACTCAAGTCCTTTTTAAGGTGATTTTGGTGAATCCCAGTAGACCAGACTATCATAAAGCTTATTACTAATTGAACAGGGATGTGGCAATGAGGAGTATAAATTATGCACCGTGACTGTTTCCCTCTACTGGTGCACAGTGCATTTATATTGGAGTGGAAGAGATGTCACCCACAGCAACAAACTTAAAATTTCCTGAGAGAGTGCTCAGAGAAGAAAAACAAAACAAAACAAACCCAAACAAAAACAAACAAACAAACAAAAACCCACAACAAAAAACACCAACCACACATCATTCTGTAATACCTTTAGTCATTCTCAAAAAAAAAGAGATTTGAACACATGAAAATCATAGAAACACAGAATGATTTAGTTTGGGAAGGACCTTAAAGCCCATCCAGCCCCACCCCTGCCATGGGCAGGGACACTTTCCACTATCCCAGATTACTCCAAGCCCTGTCCAGCCTGGCCTTGGGCACTGCCAGGGATCCAGGGGCAGCCACAGCTGCTCTGGACAGATAAATTCCCTGTCTACCAGGGAGTTTAATTTATTTAAAATATTGTTTGATTTTTCAGTTAGCTCAGCAGATTTCTGGACTCCTGCGAAGGTCACCTGATTCTATCCAATAATCCATGATTTTCTACAACGGCCTAAAAAAAGCCTTTACTGGGTTCCTGTGAGCTTGGTGGACTTCATGTACTTGTACAGGAAAAGTTTCTAGGAAACCCAGGAAGCAGTTTACTGAATGACCCATTTTCTACATTTTTAAATTACTATTATTAAGTTTTTAAACTATGTTCCTTTTCTATGTGACTTTTAAAAACCCATGATCTGCCTGAAACCCCACACACCAGAGGCATATAAAGAGAGTTCATTAAATTATAATATTCTTATTTTAATCATTAAATTATTGAAATTGCTGCCACTCAGTACTCAGCATTTTGAGGCAATTATAAAGTGTTTTCTAAGAGTTTTAAATCTTTTTGGCTAAGATATCAATCACAGGCCTTTTCCAAAAATGTCCCCTGGAATGGATAGTCATCCTTTTTCCTTATGCTGGAGATGAAAACTATATACCCAGCTGAATATGCAACTTTCCATTACTTGTATTATCATAGCACCCCAGAGAGCAGAATGAGGGCCAGAATGTGATCAAATGCAGGTTATTGAGCTAAAGCCCTTCACTTCTTTGGAATCTCTATTACATCTATAGTCTAAAGTCCACAGTAATGGGTTCCCTGGATGGATGAGATGCTGGCAGTGTGCTGGGAGAGCAGTTTAGGATTAATGCAAGGAGTCCAAGATTTGCTGCAAACATTGATTTACCTGCTGCAACTCTGCTTCCCTGTGTCTGAGCAAAGGGCCACTGCCAGCAGCCCTTGGAGAGGGGGACTCTTGGGAGGGGAAAGTTGAAGGATTATAAACCATCTTACTTTTGCTACAATTTGTTTCCTGAAACACAGTTTAGAAGCTGCACTGGCCAATAACAATGCCCAAGGCATTTGAGCATAACTTTGCTTTCCTTTCTCGGTTACATCTCTGTGCTGGAGACACAGGAAAGGAGATCTCTGGGAATCAGACATCATGTACAAATTCCAGAGCACCTCTTTCCTGCAGTTCCACCCCAATATACAGTATTTAGGCTGGCAGGATACATTCAGGGGATGATATTCCATATGCTGCTTGTAACAGCCCCATACCTTAATTCCCCATTTGAGAACCCCCCAAGTTTACACCCACTACTACCATGGCAAGTAAAGAAGCAGTTCCTTTAATTCACCCAATTTTGACTTGCCTGCCCACCAGCAAGCCAGGCTCATTCAGGGAAGTGTCACAGGCTTTTAAATTCAAGGCTCCAGCTGTTTGCTTTGATTCCTTCTGACTTGACTCCTTCATGGCACTGCAAGGCAGATTACAGACACTGACAACTACACATTAAGAAAAATAAAGAGGAATTCAAGTCTGAAGATTTGTCCATCTCCTATCCTCACACAGACCACAGAGCCTTTACCTAATTCAGGTCATCAGGTGTTTTCATTACTCCTCAAAATGATCACACTGCTGTTGTCACCCAAATATCACACTGGCTCTGCCTGAAAGATCCCAAAATCCTAACAAAAACTGGAGAGAGAGTCTGAACCACCATCAGCTTCACCCTGCCACCTATAAAGAGAGACAAGGTACAGGAATGAAGGTTTATTCTTGTGCTGCAGCTTCTGGAAAACTACAAAATAGTGGATACCTACCCTCTTCTGAGATCTCAGATCTTCAACATGAAATTCAAACCTCATTTTCAAACCATTTTCAATCAAAAACCTGCTTTTTAAGGAAAGAATTGCTGGGGCTTTTTTTCCTCCCTGAGGTATGAAACACTGTATTCAAATAAATCAAATTCTCTGATCCTGTATCATTCATTTACTTTTATTTCAGACAGGTTTCTTTGCACCAAGAAAGAGAGCATGGCTTTCCACCTTGTGGGCATTTCCGCAGACTCCAAAGCTTCTGGCAGTTAATCACAGAATCATAAAATGGTTTGAGTTGGAAGGGACCTTAAAAATCATCCAGTGCCACCCCTGCCATGGGCAGGGACACCTTCCACTGTCCCAGGCTGCTCCAAGCCCTGTCCAGCCTGGCCTTGGGCACTGCCAGGGATCCAGGGGCAGCCACAGCTGCTCTGGGCACCCTGTGCCAGGGCCTGCCCACCCTCACAGGGAAGGATTTGCTTCTAATATCTAATCTAAAACTGCTCTTTTCAGTCTGAGGCCATTCCCCTTGTCTGTCACTCCATCCCTTGTCCCAAGTCCCTCTCCAGCTCTCTTGGAGCCCTCAGGCAGTGGAAGAGCTCTGAGGCCTCCATGGAGGCTTTTCTTGTTNTTCGTCTCCATCTCCTGCTGTGATGGTGGCACTTTTGGATTGGTTTAGAGTAAAACCAGATTAACATAGGTAATAGGTATTGGTATTTTATTGTAAATACAGTACACGTAGTTCTTAGTATAAAGAGTTAACACCGCCCCAAGGTTGGGGAGTCAGGCATTCAGCGGCGACCTGAGCAGCTGCAAGAACCCAAGCAGGGCAAAAGAAAGAATGTACTGGATAAAAAAGAATAAACAACCTTGAAAACCAGAGCCAACGAATCTCGGCTTATTCTTCGGTATCACGGGGCTTGGGAAAAGACTTTTTTCTAATATCTCAGGGGTCATTGCAACCCAAAAGAAACCCAAGAGTGTTCCAGCCCTCTAATCAGCCTGGGGGCCTCCTCTGGGCTCTGTCCAACAGGTCCATGTCCTTCCTACACTGGGGACCCAAGCGTCCCTCCCCTGGCTGTGCCACGGGTCCCTGAGCCCCAGCTCTTCCTGGGCTGCCCTGGGTGGATCCCACAGCTCCTCTGGCTGCACAGGCACAAAGCCCTGCCTTGGGGAACCAGCCCTGCTCACCTGGGCACAAGGAGAACACCAGCAGCTCATTCCCCATCCCAGGCTGCAATTCCCAGGCACACGCTGCTGCCACATTCACATTCACAGGGAGCAAATTTGACACCCATTGTAGGAATAGGGTAAAATAGCTGGCCTGTCATTTCTCCTAAGTGCAACTAACAAGCAATTTTTAAGCTACCATATGAAGCTATTTTGAGAAGTTCCTTTAACACAACAATCTATTCTGAGGGTGAAAAATAAGTGCACCTGTAATAACATGGGATTTGTCCCATGAAAATCAGTAAACATGTAAACAATCTGACAATAGATAGAATTGATGGACAAGTCAATTACCTTTTACTAACCAATAGAATAATTAACAAGAAAGCTATTAGCCAATTAGAAGTTGCCCTTGAGGTTTGTAAAAGCTGTATAAAAGACAGCATGCTGCCATAATAAAGAGCCTTCTGAAGATTTTACCCTGTGTGTTGTGTCCACCCTAACAACAACAACCTGTGACTATCAAGCCTACACCCACAATTTAAGTTTAAAATTCCCTGAAAGCCAAACAATGTTGGAAACACTTTCATAATGTGGGGCTGTGGGATAGACACATCAACAAACAATCCAAATGCATCCTGATGTGACTACATGAAAATAATGGATAAGACCTACCAATTAGCAGGTCAGGCATATCATTTTCAAATTCTACATTGGAAAAGAGAGCTAAATAGAAGTATAATCATATTATTTTTCCAGAAAAAGCAGTATTTCTGAAAAAGACAATGTTTTATTGGTCAGTACTTACCATCACTTTAGATTATGTGAAAAAGTCTTTAAGTGTTACTTTATGGACCTTTTAATAGAATTTTCTAGCATTAAGGATAATGCTGCATTACTTTTACTAAGTGCTTTTCACTTAGCTGTGAGAAAATTAAATACTGAGAGACTTTCAATTTGGGCTTGTTTGCAGACTTCCCTAACATTACACACAGGAGGAATTAGCCAGGCAAGTAAATGAATGTGGGAGCAGGACATACACATGGAAAGGCAAGAGTCTGAAGACCTCATCTGACAGCTGCTCAGTGTTTTAGGAAAATGTGGTTTAGCTCCAGCAGCGGCCTCTGATAATGGATTTTCTGAAGAACAACTTCAATATTACTTGAAAAACTCTGAGTTGAATTAATGCTGCTTGAAAAGACTCTCTTCCTCTGCCACAACTGCATTGTCTCTCCTTTCTGTCCCTGCTGTAAAGAACTGACCACAGGCTGCATGACCTCCCCTCCTTTGTCACCAGTAGCTCTGGGTTTCACCTCTCAGACTCTTTCATGTTTTCTTCTGGTAGCAGCAGCACGGAGTCCAAATCAAAATGTAGGAACAGAAAGCAATGTTTGTGCTTTCCCTGCTCATTTTCCCTTTTAACTGATAATCCTAGGTGGAAAAAAAAAAAAAAGTCTGCTTAAATTTAATTAATGGAGCTGAAAATTTCAGTTAAGAAGTCAACTACAGAATCACAAAAATTAGATTGAAATAAGTGTGCAGCTCATGACCTTGCCACTGCTGTAAATGAGCAAATGTTCTCACTGTACCAATGCCTGAGTGAAAGCAAAGGTTTAATTGCATTTTTTCTGTGGTACAAGTGGACATATTAAAACTAAGCATGGGGAGAGAGGGGAGTTAATTTGATAAATCTTCTCGGGCTGCAGAAAGGACAGCCGGTACTTAAAAAGCAAAATAGTACAGCGTGAGCTTCCCCTCTCCCTCCCTTGCAACTTACTCTTATCAAAGGTCCCAGAGCTCTTCCAAGCTTTATCACCTTTTCCACTGACACTGCTGATCCATACAAATGTTCATGAGGGCTGTTCACAGACATAAAACCTAACATGCTACTTTCCTTTGTGTAGATCCTTTCCCTCCTTCTTCCAAGAGCAAAACCCTTGACCATCCTGAGAAATTACAAAAATAATCGGGGGCAGGGGGAGGGGGCTGAACCAAAATAAACCAAACAACAGCAATTTTTTTGTGACTGTGTAAGAAAATGTCCCCTGGTTCCAATTACTGTCATGCAGCAGAGTTGATGAGATGTTGGGACGTGAACCTGTCGTGGCATTGCACGAGAGCCCCTGCAAGTCCCCAGCTTTAATCCGGTTTCACAAGCAGAAATGTCACTTAATCCCTTGGTAAATTGCTTTAAAAAAGATTGCTAAGTATGAAGCAGTCCAAGTAAGACATCAGACAGTTGCCAACTTCATGAAAGAGAACCCAGAAGTGCCAAACTCAATTTCATCCCGTTCTGCCAGCGTTACACAATCTCCTGGTGTTTTTATCCCTCTCATGATGCTGGCACGCTGTGGAACAGCAATAACCTTCCCCACAAACACAATTTAAACGGCAGAGCTTGTGTACATGCAAAAACTTGAACTCAGTGGAAAGCTCTTGGTTGTGCACCTGCCCACAAGAACTTCAAATTAACCCTACTGAGGAGCAGGTGAAAAACAATCTGCCACTCTGAACAGTTACCCCACAAAGCCCTCCCTGCTGTGCATTCAAATGCTGACTGTGGAAATTTTTCGGGCTACAGGGGAATACAACAGGAGTATGAATGTCCTAGAGATGGCTCATCCTGTTGTCTCCAGACATATACTGGATATTAAGAAGAAATCCTTCTCTGTGAGGGTGGGCAGGCTCTGGCACAGGGTGCCCAGAGCAGCTGTGGCTGCCCTGGATCCCTGGCAGTGTCCAAGGCCAGGCTGGACGGGGACTGGACCAGCCCAGGACAGTGGAAGGTGTCCCTGCCCTTAGAATAGATCAGTTTTAAGGTCCCTTCCAACCCAAACCATTTTATGATTCTGGGATATTTGTTAATCACACAGCATTTGTTTAAAAAATTCCTGTGCTCTTTTCTCCACATCCCATCCTGCATTCACCATCTGGTATATTCCTGGGGTTTGGGCTGGGCTGTTGTTTCTTTGGTTTTTTGTTTTGGTTTGTTGTTTTTGTGGGGTTTTTTTCCCTATAAACAGATCTCAAGTAACTGAAGATTCTTGAATTAAAAATACCAAAAGCCTGATAAAAATTCCAGCCAGCAGCTGCTGTTCACAAGCAGCACTCTGGAGACAAACCACCACAGGATACTGGGAGGGAAGGAAACAGCAGGGCAGCAAAATTCATTTGGTTTGCTGCAGTTTGCACAGGAGCTTCCCGTATGCCACCACCACCTGCAGCTCTGAGCATCATCTGGAAAAGAAAACGAGGTGGGAAAATAACCACAGCCATTCCTCCATCCACCACAGGCATGCAGAAGCCGTGGCCATCAGGAGCAAAGATCACTTTCTCTGTTACCTGCTCTGCACTCAGGAGAGCCAGGATCTCTTCTGCATTCACACTATAGAGCAATCCAAGCAGCTTTTGCTCCTCAAAGAATCCTCGTGCTCCGTGCGTTCAAGCAATGACATGATCTTGTAATTTAGGAATTCCTCACAGAGTGTTTGATTGTCCTAGAGGAACACAACTGACTTTAAACCGATTTTAAAACTAAATAGCATCAGTTTCCCTCAGAGGATGAGTTAGATATGAATCTGCTTTACAACACAGAAAGGGATTGTTGTGACCACTGTTCCCTGGGAGGCAATTCCGCAAATGGGAAGTGTGGAAATGGAAAATTCTCCGTTTTCCTAATGTTTCCCACAAATCCAAGCATTGCCACGTTGAAATGCAAAGTCATGTTCCATCTCTAAAATTCACAGAATCATTTAGGTTGGAAAAGACCTCCAAGATGATTGAATCCAACCATTCCCCAGCACTGCCACGGCCACCAACACCCCATGTCGCCAAGTGCCACATCCACTCACCCCAGGGATGGCAACTCCACCACTGCTCTGGGCACCTGTGCCAGAGCTTGACAACCCTTTCCAAAAGAACCTCTTCCTAAACGTGCCCAGCACAACTTGAGATCACATTTCTACATATGAAGAAGCAACAGTGCAAGAGAGAAACAAGCAGCAAACAATAAACAACTGCTGAATGCTCCAAGCTTTGCACAGATTGAACCTTCTTTGACAGCTGTACACTCATAGCTGTGACCCTGCAAATGGAAGTGCAGATCAAATCCTAATTCTTAACGATTTTTCCAAAGCCTCTGAGTCAGTAAAGCTTTGCTAAATTCAGGAGTCATAAAATCTATTGTATGCTGCACCGAAACACTTAGAGAATTTGTCAATACTCAGAAAAATCATCATCCAAACCTCCTGCAGCTTCAAGCTAGTGGGAAAGCAAAGGGAGGGAATTAGGATCAGCTGGTTCATGTACTGAATCCAAGTGACAATGAAAGTACAATACTCAGGTTCTCAAAATCTAAAGTATGAGAAATCTGAAGTTTGTCTTGCATCACAAGACAAACTAGATGTATTTGCAGGATTAACTCCTGAAAGTAAAGAGCATTTGGATGCTTGTGACACTTGGGATTTCTGTCCCTGCCTTTCCCACTGATAAATAGGTGCTGCAAGCCTTAGTATTAGAGAAATGTTTTACTGGAAGCACAAACTACTTCTGTATTAGCTGAAAAAAAATTCCTAAATTGTTACTTTGGATCCTTTTATTTTCTCCTCATATTTACCTACGTGAAGAATGATACACAGAAGAAGAAACAACTGCAGTTGAGAAAAGAAAATTTCTTCTCTTTTATGAGAATTTTAGTGCTCAAACATCCTCCACAGGAGAGGAGGTCTCATTATGAATGTCAGTCCTCCTTTCCATCAGTGCAACACGCACAGATCAGTATCATCAGTTGTTTTCCTGACCTGTTTTGCACACAGCAAACCAAGCCAAGCCCTCCAGCTCTGAAGACCTGAGCAGACCCCGAGGCACAGCCGGTAGGAAGGAGAACATTTCTCCCAGTGCTGCAGAAAACATCACTGACCCAGGTAACCTTGATTTCCAGGCTCAGCTGACAGCAGAACAGAGCAAAAGCACTGCTATCATTAGCACATCAAAATGAGGCAGAAATTAGCACTCTTCACGTGGAGGTTTTACACGAAGCCGAGCTTTGCCACCCCTCACCCTCTGTCACAAACCCAAGCTTCTAAACGTGTCAGCAGTGGGCTGAGCTCCACACCCCAAAGTGACTCCACACCCCAAACTCATCCCAAACTTCTCAGCTGCCCCAACACCTCCTCCACAATAGATATAACCAGGAGATGATTTACCTCCAGGAGACACGTGGCTCACTTCAGTCAAACAATGCAGCTCCTTGAAGGAGGAGGGCAGAAAGGATGGAGACAACATTTTCTTGCTTTCTTTATTGCCTAACACACAGAACAAGGGGAAAGCACACTGCAGACAGCTCTCTGCTCTTCTGATGACAACAGGACCTTCACACGTTACCCTCACTTGCTTCAATCAAAGAAAAATAAACCCTGAGCAGAAAATAATACCATTTTGAAACACTAACTTCAAACCAGGTATAGCAATTTTCTGGCAAATCATTTAAACATTTATTTATGTACAATTCTTATGTGCAGTTCTACTTGCAAGATGTTTGGACCTGCCACTTTTACCAATGGGAATTTAACCGATCTGTACTCCAAGCAGTCAACATAGCACTGAAAGGGTCTTCACAAAGAAGGCACAGTCTAAATTTCCAGAAACAAAACTACTACCAGCACGGCAACAAGGCAGCAAACAGCAAAAGCTCCTTCAGAAACTGGGGAACAATCTCATCACACCAATGCCAGGTGTATAATTTTTAAATACAGTAATTCCTGGCACACTCTCTGCAAAAAGAAAACATTAAACTCTGTGTACAAATATTCACTGAAAATATGTTTACAGATGCACACTGTCTTGCAATAAAAAAAAAAATAAAAAATACATCTGTAGTACTGCCTGGGATGATTTTCAACCAGGTAGCAAATAATCAGTTGCATACAAATCTAGGATTGCAAATAAGTACAAGATTAGAAACATATGTATGTTCTGAGGCAAAAATCTTGTAGACAAATACGGCTAAAAATGAAAAAGTAATAACTAGATTCGTTCCAAAGCATGTGGCTGTCAAAGCAGAGCTGTTCTCTACTTATTTAGGTGTCTCTAACCACACACACCCAAAAGTGTAAAGGCAAAATCCTAATGAGACCCACACAGCACTCAAGCTGGAATTACTTCTTTGGGTTGGTTTCTCGATGGTTTTCTTTGTTTGGGGTTTTGGGGGTTGTTTTGTTTGTTTGTCGGTTGGTTGGTTTTTTGTTTTGTTTTATTTGGGGTTTTTGTTTTGTTTTTGTTTAATGTGTGGAAAGGAGACAGCAAAAGAGAACTAGGAGTTTGATTTGTCTTGTGTTCTGTCTTTTTAAAACATGTGATTAGAGGCAAGCCATATCTCAAAAATCAAAACAGTATCAGCAGTCCTGAATTGTAACAAAAAAGTACAAACACTAAACTATTTAAAGAGCTGATAAAACCAGTCCCACTCAAATGAGAGAGAAAGCAAAGATCCTTTTGCAACAGTTCTCTGAAGCCACTGAAAAAATACCACCTTCAAGCGGACTTCACCAGGCTGAAGCTGGGAGTTGAAATGCACAGCACAATCCAGAGCAGAAGTCTCTGGTGATTTCTTTACCTTTTTCCCCAATTTGGCTGATGCCAAATACTAAGGTGGGTCAAGACCGTTTCAGAGAAGAAGCAGCTATGAAAAATTTAACCCCAGCATTAACTTTGATGGCCTTAAATAAGGAATCATTGCTCGAGACAAGCATTATTTGATCAGGAAGCCAGAGCCAGGCTGGAAGCCTCCATGCTGGGAAGATTCAAAAGATCTTGAGTTATAAATTGCTGGTTCCACACACTCACACCAGCAATTTCAACCTGAAGTGTGGAGCCAGAATGAACTTTTGGAGCATCGGGTAGAAGCCATGGTGAGGATGAGTGTGCCCTGCTCAAGTCCTCTGCACAGATGGAGTCAATCATCTGAATGGGATGCTAATTAGTGCTTGAGTACAGCGCTAGTTTGAAGGGACATTTGACATAAAAGTACTTTTAGAGCCAGACTTAAATTTTTGGCATTTGGCAAAAAAGCATTTGCCACCTAAGACTTCAAGCCAGGACAGGGCAAATACCTTCCTGTTCTTCAGAACTGAATGTGTAGAGAAATAGAAGAGCACAAATGCACACCCATGGCTGCTGAACCAGGAGACTGCTGCCAGAAAAAGGCCTTCGTGAAAAGGGGTGTTAAAAATAATAAATTAATAAAGTTTTGTGAAGCAAAGTTAATTAATAGAGATGAAATGCCACCATTAAAACACACCAAAACAGCAACCATTGACAACTAGAACCCTGATATGATATTCAGCGGAAATAAGCTTTCTGAAGTATTGTTCCTTTTATCTCCTCACATCCCCACAACTTCACTACAGCACCTCCCTATCCCCTCCTACTCACCTGAGCCAGGCAGAGCACGACTGAACACAGCTGGGTGCCCACTAATTTGGTACCTACTACAAAATTTGGTACTACTCCCTACCCACTCCCCCCTCCACTCCTGCAAAACGTTACCCAAGACTAAATCCTCTTCGGAATTCATCTGAACTTGGTTATTTGCTTCAAAAAACGATTAGGGAAAAGGAAGAGAGAGCAGCTGGTAAAGATAACTTGCCCTGGAAGGGAAGTTTAGGACTGACAATGCTTTCCATCTCTGCTGTCAGCCACCCTTCAGCAGCAGCTGCAGCGCAAACGGGAGCACAGATTTACAGGCTCCGTGTGGGCAAGAACCTGTTCTCACACCATGACAAGTAGGTCACACAGGACTGATCTGGCCAGCTAAAAATGTCTGCAGAGCTGCTCCACATTCCTGAAAACCTCAAAAGGCACCACAGAGAAGTGCATGGCTCCCTGCTCGCCCTGCCTGTCCCAGGCTGGGAGTGGGGACAGCAAAGATTTCTGAGACTGGGTAAGAACAAACACAGCCATAGTTCTCATTGTCTCATGGTCTGAAATGGATGGGATTTGCAAGTGTGAAATCATGAATTATTTCCACATCTTGCATCCAAAATGTGAGTATGTAGAGGTCTCAGATCTCCCCTTTTCTTTGGAGGGGTTCTAAGTTTCACAGTGCTACATCTCTGGTTTCCACTGCCCTCTGTATAGCAGAGCACACTCACCCACCCAGAATTACATGTGAAGAATTCTGCCCTATTATTTGCTTCACATGAAGAGGGAGGAGAGAAAAACAGGAAAATTGGACTTTCCTCTCTCTCCTGTTCCCTGCATGCCACTTATCTTTCTCTCAAGAGCTGAGAGAGATTACTTGCTGTATTTCCATGTTCCTGCTAGTAATGAGAAGTTTCCTGTTGTAGAGTCAGGGCTGCTCCGGATTTCTACTATAATGACATAAAAAAGCTCAAATAAACTCTAAGCCAGTGTATCAAAAGAATGTGTTTATTACACCTTGCAAACAACTTTTTTCCCTTTTTGTTGTTGGTTTTTGGTTGGGTTTTTTTTGCTTTTTGTATTGAAAAAACAGCAGTTAAATGTGGCTGTTTCCATCAGTTGCAATTGTTTCCTGATTTGGTTGGTTGGTTTTGTTGGTTTTTTTTCCATGGAGACGTCAGACAGAAACCCAAAGGATAGATTTAATGTTCCTATACCAAAGATCTTGCAAGTTACAACAGATACTGCTTAATGGTTATGTTTTTCATGGTTTCTGATGTGTAAAAGCTGTGATACCACTGTAATAATTATGCTGGCATTGCTGACATGCTGCAGGTGTAACTTCCCAGAGCAGGACCCCAAACAACATTTCTGTAACAAACTAATAATAGAGTTGTTATAAATGCATATTATATAGTTGGCTTTTCACAAATATTGAGATGAATGCGATATGTATAATTTGGGAAAGTTGTACTATATTTTCTTTTATTAACAGAGTTTAGAAATGTGATGAATGTATATTTTCTGATTATAACATAGTGTTAAAGACTGGTTTTTTTTTTTTTTTTCTTTGTAACATCTAAACTGACCAAACCAAAAGCTTGGGGGAGTCATCCTGCATTCCTGCATGAAGACTGCTGAACCTCCGTTATCAAGTAATGAAGATGACCACAACCTCAGGAGAAGAATTTATGGGACCTGTGCTGTCATATGGAATGGAGCCACCTGCAGATGGATTTACCAGATAAAATGATTGGGAGGAGTTGAAATTGAACAAAGAAAATCATACCCAAAAGAAATGTTTGAATCATACATGTGAATTTATAAATATGCAACAGGCTGATACTTTTAAGGAACAAGCTTTTGTTAGCGGGTGTGCTGGCTGGCTTGGTGCCAGGCACCCTCTGCCAAGGCTTGCTTTAGTCTGTCTCCTAATTGTCTACTTTTTTATTTTTATTAAACTTATAAATTTGTCTAAGAAAGTGAACCTCATTTTTCACGAAGTCATTCTTATTGGTGCGAGATTTCTCTCTGTCTTGCACAAATTCAGAAAGCACAATTTGAAGGCACACCCACAATTTGAACATTCCCTCTCTACCACAAGTGACACTTTCAAGAAATTCCTTCTTTGTTCTCCCAAAGCAGAGCTCAAGCCTTCCCCACCCAGAAGGAGCCTGTAACCTCCACTCCACCAGCAGTTTTCCCTCTGTACTTTCCAGTCTCCCTGTCCAGGCTGGCAGGGGCTGTTCCCCACAAACCCAGCCCAGAGGCCTGGGAGCGCAGGGCACGGACATGGCTGTGGCACTTTGCACCATGCACCAGCTCCTGCACACTGCCTGCCTTCCCCAGCAGCTGCTTTATGCACAGTGACCTTCTGCTACAAGTCTGCTCCAGGGGGATGAGTGCTATGGGATGGATTTCCAAACACGAGTTTCACAAGTAGGTCAAAGGCAGGCACCAGCTCTCACCTTCCACAGGCGCCGCTGCTCCTGCAGCCCAGGGAGCTGCACAGGGGTTCAGGTGCTGGGAGCAAAGGTGTTGTGGACAGCTTGCAGTGAAGGAACAACACAAATCCCAGGTATGTGCACATAAACCATCAAACAGGAAGTGAAACAGGCAGCACTCCCCTTTCCTGCCATCAGCGCTGGCAGCAGAGCTCACTGCTCACCTTTGGGATGCTGACAGCCACATCTAAGCCTCCCACTTAACCTGAGCCTCACGGAGCCCCTCAGCTGGCAGTGACACAGGGGAGGGACAGGAGCAGGAGCACCATTGATGTTGCACATGCTCAAAGTAGAATTTCCATGAGAAAACACACGCTTTTCTCCCTGACAGTGTGAAAGGCCCACAGGGAACATTTTGCTGTGGCAGATGTTGCTCCTTTCATCAAAAACAGGCTTCAGTGTGCAGTTTCCTTCCCTCCACCCAGGATGGGAGAGCGAAACAGGAGCAAAGCCTGCTCCTGGGAGAGTCACACAACCAAAAGGGAAGGATTTGCACAGAGTTCCTGGCACTCACATCCGTCCAGCCTGCAAAATCCGAGAGGAGGGGGACCAATTTCCCAATAGCTTAATACTAACCTACATTCTGAATACTCTGTTGTGGCACTGGGTGTCTCATGATCAGAATTAATTACAAGGCAAAGGAAGTAAAAGGCAGCAAAAATATGCCTCCAACATAACACTGTGAGGGCCCCAAAGATGTAACAGATTCAGCTGCATGTTGGGAAGGACAAACTCACCTTGGTATTCTAGGAAAGGGAGGACGTGTTCTGTCCTAGCTGAGGACCTGGCATAAGAACTGCAAACATTTCTCTGGATTGTGCTGGCAAATCTGTTTCAAGACATCAGGCTGAGACAAAGCACCTCAGGCCACCCTGTCAGGCTACTGTCCTGTAAACCTTATAGATGGGTAGAATTTGTGAACAAACCATTTTCTCAGTCTTTGACCTCGCATGTCACAAGGTTTTATTCTTCATAAACCCAACCTTTTATTCTTCATAATGCCTTTCTTAAATCTGTCTATATATCCCACATGTCCATCACACCTACAAGGAGGACAAAGCTCCACAGGCAGCAGACCTCAACTGGTCAGCCAGAAGACCCGTGCTTGCTGCCCAGATCCAAATTAAAAAGCAGGAAAATTCTGAGAAGCCACCACGAGACCTCTACAAAGCTGCACTATCAGTTGTGAGAAAACATCTGAGCCCCCTGCCAGAACAATGTCACTCACTGCAGACCCTTGAAAATTGTGCATATGGGGTGGCAGCAGGAGCCACATTTGGGGTTTGGTGTCTGCTGCAGGCAGAGGGAACGTGTCCCTCAGCAGGCACGGTGAGAGCAGCTAGAAGTGAAGAACGGTGGCACTTTCCTCACCATACTGTATTTGTGTTTTCAAACACGTGGGTGGGTAAGGCAAGTTCTACTGTAACCATAGCTGTTCCTAAACAAAGAGCATTCCTGTAAACTCGGGGAATCTATTACAAAGCACAGAAAAATATTTTTACACACGGAGTCTAATAACATGTTTTGTCAATTAGCTCAGTCACCATTCAAAGGAGTCACCATCCTACCCTCTTCCCCTTCTTTCCTCCCATGAAATGGAAAAAGCAGCAGTTTTAGAAGTAGTTCTTAAACACAATTAGCATTTATTATAACTTCCCAGGTACAACCTACGCTTATCTCCCAACTGCACGAAGAGAGATCTCTTTGAGGGGTTATGATAAAAGTGGTTATTTCACAGCTGATCTCCACACACTGTTTTAACAAGCCTGCCCATTTCCAGAAAATCCTGTCACCCTATAATCTTCAGAAAGATTAAAGGTACATAACACAGCTTTAAAAACCCACATTGCTTAAGGTCTCTTATTACTCAGGTTTTCCCTAAACTCACTGCTCATTATTTCTCAGCCAAGAATTGAAATGAATTTCCTGTAATGCCACCAAGATGTCACTTTTAACAGGCAGCAGTGGCTGCACTTTCCAGCTGCCAGAGGATCAAAGAGCACACCAGGACCATTATGTGAAGGAAAAGGTGAAAATAGAGCTGAATACCTTCCATCTCCTCAAGCAGTCTGAAGTGTTCCACCTTTAGCTCTAAATTTCCTGCATCTATCCCTTCTCTGCCTTGAGAAAGCACGGAGAGCTCTACACTCCTGAGAATAAGGATGCTCATCTTTAACCTGAAATCAAAGCCCCAAGCACCCCAGAGCTTGCTGCATGCCCCCCAGAAAAGTGAGGAGTTAAGCACTGCTGCAATGATTAGAGGAAAATAACGTGTTCCCATTTCTTCCCTCCTTTTTGTGAAGTTGTAACATCTTCCTGAATTGCTATTTTCTCTCATCTCCCCCCCTCACCCTCTTGCTGTGGTTTCGTGAAGCGGCAGCCAAAAGCAGAGGTTGTTCCTAGGTAGGAACATGAAATTTAATTAGGTGCTCCCTCTCCTGCGAGGATGAAGTGGAGAGAGCCAGAATCAGAAGGCACAAACTTCCTTCTGGAAGGAACCCAAGAAAATTAAACTTCAATCAGTAAGAGAGAAATGTTTATTCATGAAACCTCTGCCAGTGCTGAAACAAGAGAGGTGTTTCCAATCACTCCACTGTTTGCAAGGCATTTCCTCTCATTTGTATTAGGCTGAATCCCTCTGTTCCATTTTGGAAATTCAGCTCTGGATAATGGTTAGCCAAGTCCATCAGTCATTCCAGCCTCACTTACAGCTCCTTAAAGCTAAATTCCATTCCTATTTTAGCTCACAGGTGGACACACCACACCATAACCAGTTCTTTACGTTGATGCTGTTTGAGATTTATTCTTTGGAGGGCAAGTGGCTGCAGAATTTCACCTGCAGGATGAAAAATTCCCCCAAAGTCATTGCCTAATGTTGTTATCACCCGTTATCTAGAGCATTTACAGCTTAGCAAAAATTATTCCATCTTCTGGGCAACTTTAACAGCCATGGAATGATGAGGAAACCTTGCAGTTCTTTAAAGCAAACTTTCATGGCACAGAAGATGGACAGCACTGAGAAACTAAAAGAACTGAATCACAATTTCTTCAATAATTTCATGCGCAAACAGGAAGACTGAAGACAGTGAAAACGGACAATATTCCTTCAGTGAGCACCTACCAGGAGTGGATGGAGATCAGGCCAGTGGCACAGAAATAGCTAAAATAATATTATAAAACCTGTTAAGAAACCCCTGGACCATATTAAAGAAGCAAGACCACAGAAGCCAGTAAAAGCAAACACTATTGTGATACCAGATAAAATGTGGGGGAAGATAGCTGAACACCTCTACAAATGTCAGATACCTGCAACTTGGCTGGATAAAATTCTCACAACTGGTGGTTTCCCTGTTTCTTTTCAATAAAACTTAGAGGATTGATGAGAATCTAGAATATATATAAAGGTGAACACAGTACCTGTCAAAAAAAAAATGCTAATTCCAGTCCAGTTTGGCTTAACTTAAAATTCCTCCACAGAGCAATAGCACATATTTACAGACAAATCACCCATATTTATTTGGATAACAAGGAAAAGAGTAACAGCCAAGAGCTGTCGTGGATCAATCCAATTTTTTTCCCACAGCCATGAACAGACTGGATAAAGGAATAACAGAAGCTAGGTATTGAGGCTCCAGTGAGGCTTTTGTCACTGTCTCATCAGACAGACTTCTAAACTGCTCCTGAAACTTGCTCATTTTAGAGATGCCCCATTTTTTTAATACTTTGTAAAAACTCCCATTCCCCAACAATGAGACAAACTGCTAATGAAATATCAGACTTGCAAAACAAACTGTAGCCTAGCATGATGTTGAAAACTTTGGAAAAATTATGGAAGTGCTTTCCTAAGGTGGAGGACCCAGAGCAGAAGGAAAATATTGACAAATCTCTCATTTAAAAGGAGAGTCAGGTCTTGGGACAGAAAGGTACTGCATCTCCAGCACTAGACTTTTTTTGTCAGAGGGTCTGATAAATTGCCTTGCTGAACTTGCAGCTTTCATTTTCCAATCACTGGGAAATGTTTCAGCAGTGCTAGTAAGTAACACCCCAGTACATCCCCACACAGGTGCTAAATGACACAAGTGAGGGCCTTGGCAGTGCCTGGGTAATGGTTGGACATGAGGATCTTGGAGATCTTTTCCTACACAATCCTACGGTTATATTAACTCAAGGTTTTGCCAGCAAAACCAAGCTCTGAATCCTCCTGCAACTCTTAAGTGCTCCGACTGGGTCAGTGTTTGGACTCTCTAATCTCTGCAGGGCACAGGGAGAAAAGAACATTTCTTTACATTTTTGACAGCACGAGAAGTGTAAGTGCCCAGCACAGAACCTGCATCAATCTCGTTTCTACTCAGCAGAGAGAAATCACAGGCCCTACTCCTCTGTCCAGCCAGCACATGGACTTACCTCAGACCCTGTCCCAGCCCTCACCCTTGTCTCAATGGCACAGGCACAGTGACAACATCCAGAAGGGTCAGAATCAAACCACCCTGGCTCCAAAGAGCTCAGCTCCCAGTGCTGGGGATCACACCCTGCCCCTGCCCCCAGCCCCCCAGGCCTGGCAGAAATAAACCCTGCTTTCACACCATGGTGAGCAGATAGATGCACTCCTTGGAAGGGATCCACAGGACATATAAGCTCTCCACAATTCCAATCATGCTGAGAGAGAAAAACTTTCCACAAGGGGCTCAATAAAAACCCCACTGCATTTGTTTGTAAAACACGTTTATACTTGGGTAGTTTGAGATTTGGCTTCTTCTTTCCATGACATATGAACACAGAACACTCACATCTAAGCTGCTACCAAACACCTTAAAGCTCCAAATTCTTTTGTTTCCTCCAAGACCTGGCCTCTGTCTCCAGAGCCCACCTAGGAGCTGAAACAGATATGTGCAAATTCACCAATTAGGGTTGTTCTGGGCATTTTCAATCCTGCCACAGCAGCCTGATACCCAGTGGCACTTCTAGACTAAGCCTACAGAGATTTGGCTACACATTAGCAATTCATATGCCTCACTAAAAACCAGTATTTCTTAATTTCAGCTGTCTCTCCCAAGCCACTTTGCAGGGGATGGCACATGGGGGGAGGCAAGTCTGCTGCCATCAACAGCCAGATTTTCCTGAATGTTACACACACCAGTTCATGCTTTACAGCTCACACCTTCATCTTACTGACTGTTGTGCTGTGAGGAAAACAAACCATTTCTAATCCCTAGTTGTTTTATCCTACCTTCTTTCATCAACAAGGAAAGTGTGTCATGTTGTACCAAACCAACCTTTTCTTTAGTGACTATTTTACACCTCACTTCTTGCTGTTAATGCAACAGAGACACACTAAGAAAAAGAATATTTCTCTCACCCAGTCCCCCTCCTTCAGCAACACATCCAGCAGTAGGGAAATCATGTGCAGAGCAGAATACTGCAATCATAGCATAAATACAGTATAGCTCCTTACCAATGTGTGACAGAGACAAAGAAACCTCAAAGTCCTTTGGAGACACAAGTTCACAGGCCTGATTTTACAATTTTCCTTCCCCTGGTACAAGATCTCACTGCCTACAGAAACAGGGCTAAGGAAAGCTTACACCTCTTTGTCTGTCTTAGCACAGAATATGCAGAAAGGGAATGGCACAGTTCTGACTTTACTCGCCCAGACCTTGATTCCAGAGGCAGTTTCTGGATCTAATTTATTAAGCCAAGTTTTTACACTCCTTAGCAACCAAAGATAATGTTTTAATTAATGCAGCTCATTAGGAACAATGTGGATCAATGCTCTACCTGGCAAAAGGTGACAAGGTGACTGAACTTGACCACATTTAATCTGAAGGAGAAACGGTGGTATTCTGAAAATACCACAACACCACAAGACTGTGTGAATGAAACACAAGTCAGGGCTTTCTGACCCTTCCTGTATGTCTGCCTTACGCTCTAAAAGTGGAGTCCTGATAATGTAATTTCCACCTTCAGCCTAAAAACAGACAACACACTGTGAGCTGCACTGACCTGTGGGGTGCAGTGGCACAGCATCCCTGGCAAGCAGCACCCTGCACACCTGGGGCCAAATCCTCCTCTGGGGACTTCAGCTGGCAAATCTAAAAGCTTTGGCCAACACCTGTTTCCTTGGATTTGCTGTGAGTGAGTTTGCCAGCCTAGAAAAAAAAAATCCCTGGTTGCCATAGAAACAGAAATCCCATAGTAAAGCAAGAGGAAGAAATATTCAGTTGTCAGCACAGACTGATTGATTGTTTAGGTTTCCCCCCACACGTGTAAAACCAACACAGGGCTTTGTGTCATTTACTCCCAGCCTAAATCCCTTCCCACTGGTTTCACCTGGTATTTATGAGGGCTCTGGGCTGGTAACCTCCCTCCCTGCCACAGCCCCAGCCTCCCCTGGCTGCAGCAACAACCAGCCCAAGCACAGGGGACACGGGGAGGGAGCCCAGTGCCACCCCTCAAAACCATCACAGAGGCAAACACCGAGGGAAGAGGGGAAGAAAAGGATAAAACACCATAATTATTATATTTTAACTCCCTTTGGGCAACGCTCCTTGAATACCAATGGCTGCACTGAGCTCTTTGCTATGCAGGAGGTGTAAGCACACAGCAGAGTGTGTTTGGAGAGCACAGCCAGCCCCAGCCCTGACACGGCATTCCTGAGGCTCCTGAATCACTCACATCACTGCTAATGAAAAGCCTGACCAACTCTATGACCAATTAATTGGTGTATTGAGGTAAGCTAAAGGAAGAGGCACACACTGGACTGGAAGAGTGCAGCAGCTTGTCCCGGGCTCGAGCTCTGACAGAAGGTGTAAGCAAGCAGCAGAAAAGATCATTACAGGCAATAACAAGGCTCCTGGGGAGGAAGGCAGTGCCTAACCCCGGGCCATGAGTGCTTGGCTCATGTCTTAAAGCAGGCAGCTTTATCTCTCTTCTAAAACTTCGTCCTACATAATTTAGCTGTGGATTTTCAAGTAAATGTCTAATCTTTTGCCAAGCCAGCTCAGTTATCTTCCTGAAATGCCTCGAGACAGAGTGGCACAAGTAAAATATGTGCTACTTTTTATTCAGTTTTAAATACATTATCTTCCAAATTTCCTGGATGTCCTTTTGTTCCCACATTACCAGAGTGGCAAGTAGCTGTTAAAAAGAACTGCACAGATGTTGCATTCTCTCTGATGGATTTTTTGCGCATTATAAAACACAAAAATTAAAGATCACTGACTTGGATTTTCATTCTGGATTTGTTAGTCAATCAAATGCACACTAAAAGCAAGCACAGAAGAAATTAACTTGGAAAGGAGAACCAGGGAAGAGAAAAAGCTTGGTGAACACCTGGAGCACAAGGAGGTAAAAACAGGAATGTGGAAGGACACTTGTAGACCAAAAAATTACTTTTCCTCCAAGTTCTTGCACTGAGACTGGGAGCAGGCTCAGAAGATGATGAGCAGGCAGTAAAAGTAAATACAAATATCTGCAGTACACAAGTGGAAATCTTCAGTTTGGTTATGACACCACTGTTGTAAGAAGGGATCAGAGTGCTAAGATCTTTTTATTATTAGGAGCTTGAAATATCCCACTGTCTTCTATGGAAGAAGAACCCTGGGTTTTTTCCCCCCCCTCATTTAGGTAACAGCAAACAACAAAGTTACAATAAATGTCCAAGGTGGGATCTGTGCAAAATAACTCTCAGAATCAACGCTGCAAACCCAAGCTAATACAAATGTTACCTGAGATAACTTCCAAGAAGATATTACATACAAAAATTCCTTTCTAGTTAGGCACAAAGACTTTGTGCATCTCCAGAATACGTCTGAAAAAGCAAAACTAATGAAAATTCAATGTATTATATCACACACAACCCTTTCAACCTGATGCAAAATTTATTGACATCACCAATAGCATATGCAACAAAGCTCAAGGCAGGACGCCTGGCATCCCCTCAGATTGGACTTGGTTTCTGGAAATCTAAGCAAAGGTCAATGAATTTTTAAATACTCACCTTTTTAATTACCTGTAAATGGGCTCCCTACAGTTTTAAACAAGTAATTTTGCAACACCATTTCCCCATCTATGTAACACTGGAAGAAATCTTCCACACTTTGCTGAAACAATAAAAAGCAATTTGGCAGGGAACATGTGCAAGGCACTTTCAATATGAACATGCTCTGTGCTGCTAAATTATTCCATTCAAAAAAGATCAGAACCCAAAAATTCTGCAGACAAACGGGTCGGGTCAATTCAAACTCTTTCAATTTGGGGTTGTTGATTTATTTGTGCAGTATGACTTCCCCAACTAATTTTAGTGTAAGAAAGTAATTTCTATAAATTGAAGTCCACAGTGCTCTAGAGTTTTAGGAAAAAAAAATCCCAAAGCATTTTGCCTGTTTAAAGGAAAGCTCCCCTTATCTCCAGGAACAGCTAAAACTGCTGAGTTTCTCTGTTTGACACCCTGAGACAGCAGCAGGGAGAAGATGGACAGTGAGGGCACAAAACAAAATCCACTCAGAATTCCCCATAACTTAGACAATAATTTTTGAAATTATTGATTTCAGAAATTTTAATTTCAACTTTTCTGAAATTCCTGCATGCATACTAGGCTTAGATGAAAATGGAAAAGTTACCTTTCATTTCTAGAGTTTTACAGAAGTTGTTCATTTCCTTTTTTCTGTGATTTCTCCCAAGTGAAGGGGGAGGAAAACCCCTGCCACTTGGCATTAATGGAGTGTTGCACAGCCTCTTGCCTGAAGGAAGAGCTTTTAAGCAAGTAAAACCAGAATTCAGCAGAAAAAGTATCCCCCTTTACCTCAATTAGGAGATGAAAGGGGCCCCCTCAGGCCCCTAAGAAACCTGAAAGGACAGAGCAGCAGGGGCAGGAGAGATTTATGATTTTATTTTAAGTGTTACATCTACAATCTGCAAGGAAAGTTTTCAATTTGCCAGACTTCAAATATGATTGAGGGCATGGTGTTTAGCTCAGCAGTATCAGTGTAAATCAGAGCAGAGCCACTCTGCTGACATTAATTACCTTGCACACTCATTCAGCCCTCTGCGATAATGAGAAGAGTATCAGCAGTCGTGGGTTCTCATCCAGCCTTTGTCAGTGCTGTGTCTCCAGCAGAGAATTCAGTGTTCTGATTAACATCTGTCACTTGAATTTCATTTTTTCACCTTCACCTTGGAGCACATTCTGCCCAAGACAGCGTTTTGCTTTTATATAACTATCAGGAAAGAGCCAGAGAGCTTAAGAAAGTGTAGAGTGCATATTTTAAGGTAACACCACTAAGAGACAAGTTTAGAAGCCCCATTGCTCAAGTTAATTCAAATTCAGCACTGAGGAGCTGACCAAGAATAGCCCCCACTGGCTTGGGGTTCTTGCTGGAGTTTAGATTTGCAGCTCATGCCCAGCACTCAAGCAAGGGAAAAACAGTGAGTGATGGTAACTATAAACAGGATGGATAACTTACAGAAATACACAGTGTCTTCTCAGTTTTAAACTCAAGAGAATATCGAATTCAAGTAGTTTGTAATAAATTGTTCCTGCAAGAACAG
Organism: Hylia prasina; assembly: GCA_013397195.1. Classification (NCBI taxonomy): domain Eukaryota; kingdom Metazoa; phylum Chordata; class Aves; order Passeriformes; family Sylviidae; genus Hylia; species Hylia prasina. The sequence goes on along the minus strand of VYXD01004737.1, from coordinate 436,637 downwards.
GTCCAGGAAAGAGAGCCATGATTGTAACTCAAATATGAGAGGTATGAAAATTGACATACAAGTTTGCTGATGTGTGCAATCTCACTTGAGAAAGAACAAGGACATTAAAAAAAAACCCCAAGTTCTTTAGTTAGTGGTGAGAATACCACATTTTTGTGTCCTATGTATAATTAAAAGGCTGGAACAAGCCCCCTGCTCCCTCCTCCACTAAACAGGGGAGTTGCCATCCATCCAACACTGCTGAGAGCTCTCTGACACAGACTGCAGGGAGACAATGCTGACTTTCACAGGTGACATCTGATTCACTGATGTTCCTCCACATCCACCTCTCCTTGGTCAGGCTCTTCTCCCAGAACACAAAGCCACAGCAGAACTCCCTGCAGCTCTTTTCTCTCCACACAAACTCCCTCTGCCTCTCTCCTCCTGACCACCCCATGAACAGTGGGACTTTGTCATGGGTGCTCTGTCTGCCACTCAAAAAAACAATCACCTAAAGGAGATCATAAGTGCTAACTGAGTGAAAAACCATTCTCCCTGTCTAAGGCAGTGGCCTGACCCCAGCCCTGTGTCAGCAGACACAGCAAAGTCCTTTATGGCTTTGATTACCCAGATCTGCTTCAGGACGCTGCCAGAAGGTTCAGACCTGTAACCTGGAGAGCTGGAAAGCAAACAGCAAAGCAAACACACTCAAACCAAACTTACCAACGTGGGCTAGAAATACAAGAAAAAACCCAGTTCAAGCTCTGAAACTCCCAAACTGCACAAGAAACAGAAGGTAAAACTTCATTTATATACAAATTTCTCTCAGCTGATGCTCCACACATCAAGTAACGTGAAGGCATTTACCATATGCCTGAAGTCTCTTCCACTCTTGGCAGCTGACAACTCTAACCAGGCAGTGGGAGAACCTTAGTGCCTGTCCATAGGAAATATTTGTTCTTGACCTCTTTGAGTTATACTGAGCTTTTCAAAGGGGGTAATAGGGATTATGTTTGAAAAAAGAAAGAAGATCAGTCCTCCCACTTGACATATACATTAATAATTCCTTTTGAATCAGCTTTAGATATATGGAGCTTTAGAAAATAGCCGTAAGTCCATTTCCAACTTTAATCCCCTGATCTGGGCACTGGAATCAGGGAGCCAAGCAATTCATTGCCCAACACACATCTTCAGCAGCAAAGCTACTCTGAAAGGTGTTCCACAGTATCCATTCCTAATTGCTAAATATTGCATCTTCAACTTTGGAGCTGGTTCAAAACCCTGTTGAAAAGTTTTTCCTCCCTTGCTCTGTCATTGGAGTGCACAGAAAACAACTGAAGAAAGGCAGAGGAAGCCAAATACCATCTCTGACTTCCTCAGTTAAAAGAAAGGAGCAGACACTGTGACCAAGGCAAACATACAAGAAATCCCCAGGAGGATACCTAGATTTGGGGAGAGCAGCAGAGAAATCTGTCACACGTCCAAGACACATAAAACATACAGGGGATCACAGTGAGTGATCTCCAGGCGCTGAGGTAGGTTGCACCATAAAAGACTGACCCAACCACTGCTGAGACCACCAAGTGAAAATGAAGGTTTGTTCTCAGCATCCTGGTGACAAAGCCACTTAAAATGACAGAATTCACCCCAATCTCCTCTGATCTTAGAGCCGGGATTTCAATAGCATTGGCATTTTAAGGAAATCAAATACTTAATTTCCTTCCATTTATTCCATGCTGGGAAGCAGAGGTGAGGCTGCAGAACAAGGACATAGGGAGAAGTCACTTCATTGCATTATCACTGCCCAGCTGTGCCTGCACTGTTTTCCTGCTGTCCTCTGCTTCCAGCAAATACAAGACCTAGCCTGGGCTGATCCTCAGGGCAGGAATTCCCCCTGGAAATGCCACAAAACACACACGCTCTCAAAAACTGAGCCCAAATGCTGACACACACCTAAAGCACTCAGACACAACCAAAAAATGCACATCAGTGAGCAGACACAGAAAGAACACCCTGACAAAGAGGACATTCTACAACAGCACAGGAATGAACTGCACAATTACAGAAAGACTGATGTTGTGCAGGGTGACATGGCCAATTAAGCTGCTTTAAAACACACATCCAAATAGCCACCCTAATTAGGCACAAGGAAAAACCACTTTGTATCCCTTACTCAGATCCTTCTTTGTACTTGACTCTCTCTCCATTTCCGAGGAGGCAAATATTTGTCCTATCCCAGGAGGGAGGCCACAGTGAGATGTAATAAAGGACAGGGACTTAATAACCTGAGGTATTTACAGAAGAGCGGACAGAAAATATTGACTTGGCAGAACAGAGGGAACATCATTTGGAATGGTCTTCAGGTCAGGGCTACTGTGGCAATGGCTGCAAAAACATCCAATTGATGCTGAGGTCCTGGGAAAAGGCAGGAAATTAAAAAGGGAAGATGCTGTATCAACATTTACCATTATTTTTAATACACAGTTTAGATTATGAATTCCAATAAACCCCTCAGCAGACAAAGAACACAATGCAAACTCTGCTTTATTGATACTCAACTCTTTGTTGATAATGCAATGTATGTAAGAAGGGAACTAAGTGCATCAGATCAAAATGTGAAGCAAGATTTTGAAAATACCTCAGGAACAGCAGCAGCTCTCAGTTTTGGACTTCAGGAGGATGAGTTACAAAAGTGCCGCCAGTGCCGAGGATGTCTTTTCCCACAGCTGGGGCCTTGGAAAGGGACACATTCCATTAGAGCTCCCAAGTCTCCAGCTGAGCTGCTCAGTGCTCTCCTTGCACACAAAGATGGATTCTCTCCCCTGGAGATGCAAGGAAAGGCACGAAACACTTCCCATATTTTCCTTGTTAGTTTCTCGCGAATGAGCATCTTGAAAAAAATAATACAATTTCAATATTTGAAGTGTTTGAGTCTCTATCTGTTCAGTGCACAGAAACTATACCCAGAGAGGAATGTTCTGCTCTGTTTTAGCAGCACAAATCCAAGTGCCTTCATTTTCATTTTTTTTTTAAGCAGTGATTTTACAGAGAGCAGGAATAACCTGACCTGTTAACACACCAAGAGAATGTCTCAATCCCCACATTCCCTCCTCCAAGACAACCTAAAAGCAGCCCTGGTCCATAATATCCTTCTCCACATCATCAGGATTCACAGGATCTCCCACCTTAAGTTCCACTTCGGGGCACAGATTCTCTTGACTGTGTTTGTATCACACACCACAAAAATTACCTTTCTGAACTATCACCACATGGAACAGGTGGAAACCAACCACTGTTAGAGAAGATATTTATCCAGAGCTACAACCCTGGCCTGAGAGGAGAGCTGCCCTGCTCATTAAGGAGCAGGAAGTCACCGAAAGGGCCGAGCAAAAACCTCGTGACTGATTTCTGGAGCAAAGTGAGCCTGAGTTATTAAATACATATTTATCAATGAAAGGGCAAAACCCCTCAGTTCCTCATCAGGCACAGCTACACCTGTCTGGATGCTCATCTCAACTCCTGCAGGTACCTATTTTGGGAATTAATACTGGTTTATGTGTCTCAAAAGCATGTCTGGCCTTTTCCATGTTCATTTCTGCTTCAGAGTGTGCTCTGTAAAGCTGCTGCCTGGTGTGTCTGCTGGGTCCCATCTTGTTAAGAGTTTGCATTCTATGCTGTTTCACAAAGTAGAAAATAATCCACTTCAGAAGCCTTACTTAAAATTTATGGCATGGCAGCTGCAATCTTAAGCCTTGTGTTAAAAAAAGCACATAAATTTTGTTCCTGATCAGTAGCCGAGTTCACCAACAGATAATTTCTGCTTTACTTGAAAGCCTGAGGAAGCTCTGTGCTCACCTCAGAATGAAAAAAAAGTGTAATCTGCACAAAGTCAGACAGAAATGCAGGTTTGGAAAGTTAAGTGTTAGCAAGCCCCAATCCCTGGCTCTTAAAAAGCCCCAACAGCAAAATGCAAACAATGGGAAGAGTCCAGCTACTGCAGTAAAGGAAGGCAACTTTGCTCCTGCTGGAAAACAGAGTTTCCAGTTTTCATCCCACCCTTGCAGGAATTCTGCTGACCAAAATCACAGGAAGCAGCAAGGAAGAGAGGGAGCTGGCAGGAGCATCCTCAAGTGGTGGTAACAGCCCATAGATTTGCTGCTCAGCTGTGATGCTGCTCTTTTCTAAATGCCTGACTTCTCAGACTTAATGTGGTGTGAAAGCTGGGCTTGCACGACATAGATAAACATAATTATCTCCTGCTCATACGGAGCATTATTTAAAAGAAGTTTTCCATATTCACAATTCGCCAGGATAAAGAGGATTTGCGGTGATCAGGAGGCCAGCAGAGTGAAAATGTGGGAATTAAGAAAAAATCTGGAGAGTGCATTCACCCAAAAGAACATTTGAGAGACGACTAGCAAGGTATTATGGTTTGCTAGGAAAAAGCTTACTGACTTGAGAGAGAATTGGAAAGGAAAACAGCCCTTGATCCCAGAGCAGGATGAAGCTCTTCAATCCAGGGAAATTACCTGCACCAGGCAGGGCAGGACTGTGCCCAGCACAGGAACCCTCAGTTCCCTGCTCATTCCTGACCTTCTCTCACCCACAGAGCCAGAAACACCCCCATTGCTTCTACATCACACTCAAGGCAACTAAGTGGAAGTTTCTGCATGGCTCATATTACATCTATTTCATTTATATCTACCAAGTTACTTTAGTAATTTATGTACATTTTAATGTAAAAAAGAAAAAATCGTGTAGGCTTATTTTCTCCTTCTGCAGACAGTAAGTGTAACTGCTTTATGTATTTAATCATCCTGAAACACCATTTTTTCCCATTTCAATTCAAATGCACACAGACAAATCAAAAGTAACAGCCAAATCCAATGAAAATAACACTTGATTCACCCAGTGACAGAAACATACAGAAAACCAAGAACCCGTATCCACACCCCTCTGTAAACCTGCTTAAATAAGTGTTTATAGCTTAAACATTGCAGTCTTAGCACTAAAAAACTCAGCTCTAAGAATATACCCTGCATTAAGCTTTAAATTGATTTATCATCCTTTGAGAATCTTAGCTGGGAAATAACCAGAGAAAAGTAAGGTATGGCTCCATCCTGCTTACCAGCTTTACAATCATCGTTAAAAACTGAAATGTTAAATTAAAACTGAAGAGATCAAGGCACTCCAGAGCTGGTTGAGCACAAGAGATATCAGGTGTCCTCTCACTTTGGAGATGTCAGGGCTCAAGAGCAGCCAGCAGTTTTTCCATGGATGGAGTTGTCAGCGTGCTCCCCATCAGCTCACACTGGCTCTCAGGGATGCCAGGGAGCCTTTCCCCTGTGACCTTGGCAGCAGCAGAACCAGGGCACCATGGGCATATCCCTGAAATCCTCAACCTCCACTGATCCTTGCATTGGGTGGCTGCAGCCACCACTCCCAGCACGGCTTTCTCTAATTCCTGCTCTCTGCTCACAGCCTCCTGAAGTGGCCTTTCAGCTTTAATTGACTCAAAAACAGCAATAACAAAATGCTACAACTCTGTCATTTTAAGAATGGAAGAGGCTTTCCTAGCCTTTCTTCTAGGCAGTTTAAGCAGTTGTTCATATTCAAGTTTTTCTTTCCAAGCAAACTCAGCCTTTGAGTGGGCATCCAGGTGTCATCAGGGAAATCAACTGTGTCAGCAGGAGGAACACCTGCAGCAGCACATGGTCCTCCAGGATTTCACCAGGAAGAGCTGACAGCACACCCTGCACTGACAGAGCACGTGTTCCTCACAAGCTGAGCTTCCATCATTTTGAGATCTGCTTAAGACCCCACTGAAAAAAACACCCTGGAACTCAGAAAACAAAGAAACACAAAAAATGGAAAACAATTTATCTGCTCCTGTTTGTTCCTCTCATGTGCCAATCAAGGCACTGCCACCCACATAAACTGTTCTCTTTTTTCTGCCTCCCATTGGCAAATAGATGAAGGATATTGATTTGACTGGCAGAGAAATAAAAACAGATTCAGCTTCACTGAACTTTAATATAAAATAATTTGAAGCTAAATGCATTACAGACTGGTATCCACCAAAATAGCACTTCAAATCTGAAAGAAAATCCTAATTCCACAGGAGGCCAAGAGCAGGAATGGACCAAAATATTGTATTTGAAGGCCAGAGGCAGATCTCTCATGTAAAGGCAAAAATAAAAGAAGATTTTATATCACACCAATGCCTAGAGAAAGGTACTCTGAGCTCAGATCCAATATTGAGTTTGCTCAACACTCACAATATGTTTGCATAAAAGCCACACTCCTGCTCCATCATCTGAGGACAAGAAATCAATCTCGGGGTATGGGGATAATCACAGTCACTATTCCAACACAGACATAACACGAGCATTAAAAGGAAAGGATGATCTTAATCACTGCTCCTCTAATCCCAGCCCTTCCAAAGCCTCTGGAAGCACAGTGGGATTGCAGCCATGCAGAACACAGGCTGTTGAGGATCCTGCAACAAGGGAAAATTAACTCAAGCATCCCCTCTCCTCTCAATATCCTCTGTGTCAGCTGTAGCTCCCTGCAGTTCCCTCTACCCCAGTGTTTTGTGCTCCTAGCCCCTTGCTCCAGAGACAAGCTAAGGACTAAACTCAGACACTTTTCACACAAAACTCAGCTTTCAAATGGAAAACAAAATCTTTCAGGTGTAGCTGAGAAATGAAGCAACTGAGGTTATGAGCAGTGAACTGCTTATGATCAAGTGCTGCTCAAAGGATTAGTTTAAATGTTTAGCCCCTGATTCCACACAATTCAGGAATCTTACAAGTTTTCACATGCTCTTCATTATTGTGAAATGAAGCAACATTGTCCCTATTGTGTGAGTGAAAAACTGTCATATAAGCACCACAGGACACACTTTCATGTGTAGCAATGTACCTAAAGCTGTAAGATGGCAATTAGCAAAGTTGAAAGCAGCAGTCAGGCACATAACTCCTACTGAAAACCAGTGGGAACTAATCACTTAACACCTTTTTCAAACTGGAATTAGGCTCCTGTACAGCTCCTGTGTCCTTAACACCATGGAAATTTATATCAAACTTGCACAAAACCTCTGGAGGACATCAAAGAGCTGAATCCAGACACTTAACACCCAGTCTCTCTACAGCAGGTAATTTGTTCTTGTCCCAAAAGGCCTGGAGAAGATAAGGGATGAGTGCTGGATTGTAGCCTTGACACCTGGCTGGACAAGGATGGCTCAACACTGCAAATCCTCAGCATTTCATGGGACCACAGAATGGTTTGGGTTGGGAGGGACCTTTGTAACATCTTGTTCCAGCCCCGCTGTGCCACTGATGTGAAAGCCCTGGAGAAGTGAAGCCTGTACAGGAGAAGTTAATGTGCAGTGGAAATCCTAGGAGTAGCAAAGATTCTGAATTTCTCAAGTAGTGAAATTCCAGGACCAGGCACCTTGCAGAATGTCCAGTTCTCAGTACACTCCTACACTTGCTACAACAGACCCAAGTGACCACACCACCCTCTGCACATGAAAAGAGTTTTAAAAGGCAAACAGTGCTCAGCCTCAGCAGCTTCCAGTGCAAGAAACATTGTCCTTTTAGTTCTTAGGAATTCTGAAGCTGCCTGTGCTGTCACCCACAAAAACAAGCCCCCAATATCTGATGCTTTGCCAAAGCAGAGCAAAGCCCCACAAAGAGGAAATTAATTTGGTTGACACACACACCCCAGCAGCCCCATCTGCCTTTGCAGCAGGCAGAGGCACCCAGCTCTCATCCCCTGCTCTCTCCTGCAGGGCTGTTCTCCCAGCAGGGCCACCCTGACAGGGCTCTGGGGCTCCCAGGGTTTTGTGCTGATGAGCTCAGACACTGCTCACATCACCCAGCACTTCCCCAAAGCTCTCCCAGGAGCTCTGGGGCATCTCACAAAGCCAGGAAGAGACAACGTGGGACCTGCAGGCACAAATCCTCTATCCTGCCTCCAAATACATGTGTCTCAGTAAACAACCAGCTCTGATTTCCTGTACCACCAAAACCCTGGTTTATGAAAGGCAAAATGAAGCAGCACAAACATACCACATACCTGCTGCAAATCTTTGTTCAGAGTACAAGACTCTATTTCATTTGTTCATTTGTTTGGGGATTTTTAAACCAGTCCAGAATTCAAGCACAAATATGTACACCCTCCAGGTTTTAATTTTGAGTTTTCTAGGACTGAAAAACACTTGCAACATTTGCCCAAACCTAGTTACTATTTCTGCCCAAAATAGGGTTTTTTTCTAGGACAGCACAGAGAATGCAGAATGCATCCAGGGATGGAAGATGAAGCTACACAGCAAATACATGTTTACACTGATACTGCAGAGCTCAATGAACGTGCAGCAAACCTGCAAGCCCACAAAAATGTTACTAAAAAACTCAAACATGCATGGATGAGGGCAGTACAAAAGTGGGGTGTCCTTTATAATGCAAACTCTCCCACTGCAGGCTTTTAAAATCCTGGCAACCCAAGAGGTCCACAGATGTTAAATATTATTAGATCACTTCAGGGAAAGAACATGAAACACGGTTCTGTCAGATTCGCAGCTGCTGTAACACAGAGTCTCAGACAATTTCAAATTAGGAAGAAGGGACACATTTTTTACAGTGTATGGGTGATTAGCCACTGGTGCAAACAGCAAAAGGAAGGGTTGGAGCTGCCACATCTTGATGTTTGAGACGAAAAGTTTTCCAAAGACACATTTGGACGAAACATAAGCTAGGCTTGGTAAGAGCTACATTGCTTTTTTTAGCTCTGAGTGAGTGACAGTAAGTGAAAAGCAGTAGTTTGACCACCAGAAGATGCAGCACCACTGGATGGTCCCTCCTTTGCCTGATTCCTGTGACTGAGTTTTAAGGACAATTCTCACACATAATTTTGCAAAAAACTTCTTTTGCTTAGAAAAGTGAGGTCCCAGAGGTGGGACATAGCTCATGCCATAATTCACTCCACAGGGTTTTCCTCGGTGACAGGCTAGAGTGGAGCACAATGGGACACCCACTTCTGAGAGAACTGCAACAAGAACCCTTTCTTCAGCAAGCTTATGGATTTTATATGAGAGGATTTTAAGGCAATAACTTAAGATTTCAAGCCTGCAGAGCCATGGAATATTAAAATAGTCTTATTTTAGATAACATAATTCTTTCATTCTTAACAAGCATTTTCTTATGATAGTGTAATAATCCATAGTTTGAACTATTGCTTTGTTTCAAGTAAAAGTGATTATGGCAAAAGCAAAGAGGATTCAATAAACTGGGTAATCTTTCCTGTCTGCTCTACAACATTTCAAACGTCCTGAACTGTAAGAACTTAGTTCAGAGACAAGGAAAAAAAGATAAACATTTCAATCTCACAGCTCCAGATTTCACCACAATCCACATTGTGGATTGTGAATTCACATGAAAAAGAATCTCATTTCCAGTTCAACTTGGGCTTGAATGTTTGTATTTCTAACCTGGCCAGTTTTCCCTGCTGTCTTAAGAAAACCAGTTCAATGCAGAAATATAAAAGGGTTTGAAATATAAAATATAAAAGGATTGGAGGAGACCTTAAAATTAATCCAATTCCACCCCCTGCCATGGGCAGGGACACCTTCCACTACCCCAGGTTGCTCCAGCTTGGCCTTGGACACTTCCAGGGACCCAGGGGCAGCCACAGCTGCTCTGGGCACCCCGTGCCAGGGGCTCAAGGGGAAGAATTTCTTCTAAATATCTAAATCTCCCCTCCCTCAGAGTTACCATAGGTTCATAAAAACATCTGGCACCACTGATCCCTGCATGGGGTACCACGAATGTGAAGATCTAAACCACAGGAATGAAAAGATTTAGCTAGGGCAAAATATTTCAGAACTTTATTAAATCTAGAAAATGGTGATTTTGCTTTGGAAGGATGTTTTATTGTTGTTCCTTTAAAATAAAACCTGATTTTGCAATTACCTTTCTACGTAATCAGAAAAACCTTGTTAGTGCCCAGCTAAATCTTCTGTTGCTCAGCAGTTTTCATCTCAAAATGAGAAAGTGTATGAAAGAACTTCTGGTCTCCAAGGCACAGTGCATAACTGCAACATGTTTTCAGAAATAATAATCCCATCTTTACCAGTGCTAAGCTTTACACTTTACACATCTGTGCAACTGGATGTTTTCATTGTTCTTATGGGATCTTTATTCTCTTTCCCTTAGATTCCTTCTTTTCTCTCACTGTAATAAATCAGTGTGTCACATACACAGTAATTCTTAAACCTTGATGCTACATTAAGCCTCACACAGAAACATCCCTTAAGCCTCAGGCTCAAAATCATTCCCGTGTTCAGATGTTCTGGATGCAAATAATGCCTTGTAGCTTTGATAAAACTTAAATATTTAAATCAAAACAAAGAGAATCTCTGCAGCAGTGAAGTTTCAGGTAATTAATCCCTTACTACTGGGACTATATAGATGTTTTTGTCACCCCATAATACCACAATAAAGACTATCCAAAGACTCATTGACTCTAAATAAAAGACAGTTAAAATTTCTGTCAGTTATTCAATGACTAATTTCTATTTAGGTAAGATATGTGAACAGCTTTTATGTGTGCACAGGGAAATAGAAGGAAGCACATATGAAAAAGGGCTTTTCACAGCCTCAACAGCCACTTCTCAGATCACCATTTATTTCAGTTTGACCCAGCAAGGCAGGGCTTGCCTCATCAAAACAAATTGTGGAAGTTTTAATGATTCTGCTTCTTCCATTACTTCCATATTGGTGATGCTTTATATTTTTGCACTTCCAACAACCTTACTCCGTTAAACTTTAAAACTGAATCTCAGAATATCATTATTTTACTTTACCTTGGAGTGACAAATTCTCTGTTTTAATTGAAGTCTTTCCAACTCTATTGATATGGCTTCATGTAATCTCAAGCACTCTGATCTGAGTCAGCAGGACTCAAAAACACACATGGCATGTATTTGACAGGATAAGGTGTTCTGCCTCTTACAGCACTGATCTCCAAGTGCTGCTCTGCTGGAGCTACTTAAATGACAAAACTAAACAAAAGAAAACCCAAATGAATCAGGATCTGAAAGCCAGAAACTCACACACTAAAGCCAGCAATGATTTTTTTGTGCAATGTTGTCCCCAAAAGTTCTGACTGTTTGAAATACAAGAAGAGAACCGGGTTTTGCATCTGTTTATCCACTTGAAAACACAAATCCCAACCCAAATCCAGTCCATGTGACACGTGCAGGGAAGGAAAGGCTCCAGGGACACATCACTGGGACCTGTCACTACTTAAAGGGAGCTTTTAAGAAAGCTGGAGAGTGACTTTTGACAGGGACTGCTAGTGACAGCACAAGGGGGATCGGGTTTAAACTAAAAGAGGAGAGGTTTAGATTGGATATGAGGAGGAAGCTCTTCCCTGTGAGGGTGGGCAGGCCCTGGCACAGGGTGCCCAGAGCAGCTGTGGCTGCCCCTGGATCCCTGGGAGTGCCCAAGGCCAGGTTGGACAGGGCTTGGAGCAGCCTGGGACAGTGGAAAGTGTCCCTGTCCATGGCAGGGATGGCACTGGGTGAGCTTTAAGATCCTCTCCAGCCCAAACCTGTCCATGCTGATCTGCAGGAGCACATTCACTAGGGCTCCCCAAAGGCCTCATGAAATACATCTGTGAGCAGTGTTGGGGGTCACGGTCAGCACGAGCTGCAGTAAAGAAGCAACAAATAGAGAGTAAAAGCAGAAAAGTGAATCCTTAGCAAGAAATTTAATGGAGAAGAACCAATAATAACCAATAGTTTTCAAGCTGCACCTCCCAAGTTTACAGTCTTCACTTAGAGGGACAGATGTCAAACAAATTTACAAGATTCTCCAGAGTTACATTCACCATAACTTGACTTTATAAAGCAGATAAATAGGCAAGAGCAAGAAAAACACACGTGCATACCATAACTTGACTTTATAAAGCAGATAAATAGGCAAGAGCAAGAAAAACACACGTGCATCTCCTTCACAAATTCAGAATGGTGCCCAAAACTACAAATGGAACTGTCATGCACCTGAGTTTTAATTGGTACTTCTATTAAATAAAGGGATTATTTGCTTTCTCTCCTAGATTTTTTTCAGTTACCTTCAGGTTCTCACCTCTTTCTGAGCAGGACAGATTAGTTTAATGAGACTTTGGATGAAGCACTCCAAGTCAAAAAGGTACAGAAACTATTATCCCCCCTGACAACCTTTGCCATGATTTATTAAATTGGAGCAAACAAAGAACTGCATCCCGCTACTACTGATTCAACAAAGGATTAGACACTGACATGGATAATGGAAAACCCTAAATCCATCAGACTGAATTTCAATAAATAAATAAACAAACAAGTCCTAAGACACATTAACCCTCTGCACCTTTCTAGCTGAAGTGGGAAAGAGAACACCCCTAAGAGTTACACCGGGACTTTCCTCTGGTGTTTCTTCCACGCTCCTGTGATGATCCCACAACAACGGGACTGGGCACACAGCCGGTCCTCAATTAATGCATTATTTCCTGCCAAATCCAAATGCAAAAGGTGGTCTCAGAGAATACCACTGCATTTTTCCCCCCTTAAAAACAACACCCAAGAGCCACTGAAGACATTACATCAAATGAAGGTTTTACCTATTGTGTGATCAAAGTAATGTTTTATCTGATTTATAGGTTCTGCTGCATCTCTTGCTACACAAGCCGAAAGTATTTGAGTGATGAATTACAGGGCTGCATGAAATTATAGACTGGAGGGAACACCTTGTCAGAGATCCCAAGGGAAGGTGCAACATGCAAGATGCAGTCGGAACAAGTCAGAAAAAGCAGTTCTCTTTGCATGGCAAGTTCCTGGATGCAAAAATTTCATTTGGCTGCTGATTTGTGAGATTTTAGGGTTTAGCAATCTGTATCCTGCTACTCTTCCTCTGCAAGGCAAGTTGCCTATAGGACAAGGCCAATTATTGTCTTCCTTCCCCCATCTCTCACACTTTCCAAGAGCCACTTGCACCAAGTTGGATGGCAAGAGCCCAGAGAAAAGCAGAGCAGCTTTGCTCAGCTTTGCCCTGGTGCTCTGGCACTGATTTCCCTGTATGGCTCAAACCAGAAGCTGCCCATGTTAATGTCAGTCAGGCACACACCTGGATATTCCTGCTAGCAAGGATGGGACAAAAAACCCAGAACCTGACGTCCTCCAAAGACTGACAGAGCTGTCTGTGCACAACTTCTGCCAAAAACTGCTTCTCTACAAGATCCAGGCTAGAGTTACCAGGAAAGCTGTGCTACAGAGCTGCCCTAAGTCAGGCTGACAGGACAGGGGAAGAAAATAAACTGTGCTACAGACAAAAAATCCTGCAAGATTTGGAAGAACGGGTTTATAACAACTCCTTGCTCTCACTGACATTGTCAAGGACACAATTTTAACAGAGGAGGGATGAATTTCCCCCAGGTGGAGGGGCTGTCACACCCAGCAGCCTGGGCAGGTGAGACATGTGCCCTGGGAATGAGAAGCTTCAAGCTTCTGCCTCAGTTGCAAACTCTTCTCTGTCATCGAGTTCCTGTTAAAAAACCAGCCAGTCTGAGCCGTCCTTCCCCCCACGGGTAAAGGATCAAAGTGCCAGTGGCACTTAACAATAGGGAAGATGGCTTAGGGGGAGAAATGAACTTCTAAGTTAAGCATGAAGGAAGGCACCACAAAGACAATCATATATGTCTTGGAAATGTTGGTATATGCAAACAAAAAGAAAACAAAAAAATTCATACATTAAAGCTGCGATTCAGGAAGAAGAAGAAAAGCAAATTAAATCAAGTCTTCCCACTTTTCAGAAGGTGATCCCAACCATCCCAACCCAAGGACAGCAATGGCTGCTGCCCTGAGATGGGGCATCAGTCTGGGTCTCAGCATTTCAGTGCCCAGGGGCTGGAGGAGCTCTGCCCCATCCCTGCAGCAGGACAGGGCTGGGCTGCAGCCCTGGGCTCACCTGGAGCTGCCCCAGCCACTCCTGCACTGAGCAGCCCTGAGCTGAGCAGGGAGAACAGCAGCTGAGGACTGTCCCTCTGCAAACACTGCAGAGCCCGGGCAGGCAGGCTCAGGGGTTCAGCTGGGAGCAGGCACTGGCTCCAGAACACCTGCAGGAAAAGGCTGCTGTGCTTTCCAGCCCGTTTGGCCGAGGCTGGTGACAAACGCTGACAGTGTGCCACCGGCTGAGGAAAGGCTGTGCAAATCTGGGACTCTTCCAAGGCTGATGTGCTTTCCAAATTTGGAGGGGTGCATTCCCCTGTCCAGTGCCAAAGGCGTACCTGGAGACCAAAAGTCTCCTTCTCCTCTGGGGTTCTGAAACTCTCAAACGACTTTCAAAGAGAAATGCAAAATCCACCTAATACATATGGAAAGAAACACTCTCGCTAAGCTATCAAGCAGTACAGGAGTTAGAGAAAGTACAGGAGAGACTGAGGCAGATTTTCAACATTTTTTTCCATAATAATGACCAAAATTTGCACAATACTAAAAGTCTCCCATGCAAATGCAAACATCACTATAATCCCTGTTAACAAAGCACACAGAGAAATTAAAGCAAGCTTAACTAAGCAATGTTTGTGAATATTAATGAGCCTAAAAGCTAAATCCAAGCTTTTAAAATTTAAAGTAAAGAGAGGATTGTTTTCAGACTGATTTGTATTTAAACCGGATGCTTTGCATGTGAAATGCAAGGAAGAGAATGAACTGTGGTGCCCTGGAAAAGCATTAAAATGAGTGCAACAAAGTAAGATCTTTGAGAATTCTGAATATCTGGATCAATTCAGCTTTCAAGCTGGTACAGTGAGGTCTCCTTCTATAACACTGGACAGTGGCTTATTCCAAATCTCCACATCCTGTTTTATTGTAAAGATCAAAAGAACATGGAGGACTTTTTCTTTATAATTCAAACAGCAATGACTTTTCACCTGACACGTTAAAGTGACGCATTCACCATCCAGAGAAGTTTAGGACAAAAGTGGAACAGCTTCCACATCTGACATAGGCAGTTCAGGCTTGATTTGGTGAGTTGAACATCCTTCACATCAAACTGAATGGTTTGAAATCCCACCAGCTTCAGCAAGAAACAGAAATCAGATGGAATTTACCTGGATCTCAGGTGTTTGTAACAGGCACACACAGCACCTCTGCTCTCTTTGCAGTTAGTGAAGAGAAACTGATACTTTTATTCTGAATGTCATCCCATTGCCTCCTGGAGATGCCTTGGTGAGATGAGCACCCTTGAGAACACCTATTCCTCTCCAGAGGCTCTGAAGGGAGCTGAGGGATCACTCCAGGGCAGCTGTCAGTGACACCTCACAGACATGGATCTCACTCTTCAGGGTCAGAAGCCAAACAAACCCAACCCATCCACTGAAATGTGACCAAACTTTGAGAGTACCAGTTCAATTCTTAGAACAGCCATGAGCAGGCTCCCTTTGCTTGGCCATCCTGAACTGACAGAGCTCCAAAAGAAACATGGAATGGCCTGGGCTGGAAGGAAACATAAAGGTTCATCTCCTTCCATGCCCCTACCATGGCAGGGACAGCTTCCACTGTCCCAGAGCGCTCTGTCCAACCTGGCCTTGGACACTGCCAGAGATCCTGGGACAGCCACAGCTTCTCTGGGAATTCCATTCCAGGGCCTCCCCACCCTCCCAGGGAAGAATTCCTTCCCAATGTCCCATCTATCCCTGCCCTCTGACAATGGGAAGCCATGCTCTTGTAAACAGTCTTTTCAGTACTTTTTAGTTTTGACGTATTGTTGTTCCCTTTTTCCTTTTCTTTTGGTGTGTTTTGTTTGGGTGTTTTTAGTTCATAACCACAGCAGAGCTGAAGTTTTTTGTTGTCCCAAATCCTACCACTGAGGGAGACAGGCTGAGCCCACTTGGCATCCCAACACAAACACCTGTCTGCTTTTCTCTAGGTTTGGAAACCTGGAGCACATGAGGAAAGATCCATTTACTGTTTAATACTGATAATGTAAAACAGACAGCAGAGAACAGCATGGCAATTGCAGCAGTCTGTGAAAAAAAACAGGGCATTAGAAGGCAGTGATGTGCTGGGCTGATCTCAACACCGGGCATCCTCAGGAGCACACAAGTGCAGGGAGCACCGAGGCTGAGACATAGAAACTCCAATCCCTTATCTATGCACAAAGCACATCCAGAGATTTACAGACAAAATTCAAGCAGTCACCAGGCAGCCTCAGCCATATTCTAACATCTGCTAAATACCCTCCAAGCCCAAAAGAAACAAATTCCCCTTGTAGGGACAAATTCCCTACACTGGGTCCTTCTGCTTTGCCTGCTTTCTGCTTTGATGGAGGGCACCAACCCTAAAGTTTGAACCACTGGTAAAATAAGTTAAAAAAAAAAATCTCAAGGTGGTTTGCTTCTGTGAACACCCCTACTCCTCCTCTCCTTGCCACACCTCAGTCCCTGTGCAGGACTCAGGGGAGCTCAGGCAGCTGCAGCCCGGGTTATTCAGCTTGCAGAGATCAGTGGTTACTGCAGTTCAAACGGTTCATTAACTTCCTGTGCTCGGACCCTGGAGAAAGGAATCCACTGTCTGGAACAGATTTGCACGAAGGCACCCTAAGATAAATAAAATGATAATATAAGACATGATAAAGTGAGCAAAGCAGGGTTTTGCCCCCTTCTGTAAAGCCCCAAACAGAGGAGAATCCCCACCTTCCCCTGCAGAGATTAACCAAAGGGAGAGCTGCGAGCTCCAGGCTTAAAGCTGGGCTTTACCTCTTGCATTCCCGCACAAATAGGCTAAAGAGCTTGGCTGCCAGTCAGGCTCACAGATGTGCAGACCCTAAAACACAACTGCTAACAAGTCTGGCAGCCTGTGCAGGTTGGGAGGAACGAGGCTGCCCTGCCAATCGCTCCCCAGTGCCACCCAACTGTGCACAGTAAAACACTCGCCAGCCTCGCTCAGGTGCTGAATGCCTGCCCCACGGGGAAGGAAGGGGGATTCCCAGCACCACCTCTGTCCAAGCCGCCCTGCCTCCCGCGGCATCCCGCACCCAGGTGCTGAAAGCTGCCCGCGCTGGAGCCGCCTCATTTATTTCAGCCCTGACACACGCAGTGACGTTTGCCAAAGTTTGATTCATCCCAGGCTGAAATCCTCATTCCCTGGAGGTAAATATCGCTGTCTAATGAGGAACAGTCACGCACAATTACACTGTGAGGCAGCAAATGGCTGAGGATCTTGAGGAAGCTGATTTGTTAAACTAATTGCTGGAGGTAAGGACTCGGCTCCAAACGCAATCCCAGCGCTTCCTAGGACACTCTCCAGAAGGGTCCTTGGATCTGCCTTGCAAAATGTACAATATAAGCACAAAGTAGATGAGAAAGTAGCCCGAGCTCTCGCCTCTCTTTGCCTGTGAATTTCTTCACAGAGAAAGAGCTTTATTGAAAGTGTGCACTTTGTAAGCTGCAGCAGGAGCTTTCCTCCAGCGCCAGGAGCTGATCCCTGAGGGAGCGGCACACCTCTCTCCCACACTGGGACCTCTCCCCGGCCTCCCAGGCTGTGTTCAGCCCAGCCCACAGACCACCAGCAAGAAAACACCTGTTAGGGCGAGGCTTTAGCACAGGGCTGCAGGTTCACCTTCCCGAGCAGTGTCATACCTGCTCTGCAGAGCCAGAGCAGCCTCCTGCAGCTGCAGGGCACAGCTGCAGCTCCTAATGCACATCACTGCTCCTCGCAGCGGTCATTTGGCACAGTTAGGACAAAGCAGAAAAGCAGCCACGGAGATTTGCATTCCACTATAAAGACAGGCTGGAAAATAGAGGTGTATCACTGAGCAGGATGTGATACACCACATGGATACCTGCAGCATCCCATGTGCAGCATCCCAGCCCTGACCTGCAGCTCTGCTTTCCCCAGGCACCCTTGCATCTTGCCCCATTCCTGCTCCACCTTCAGGAATGTCACCACATGCCAGCCAGGAACTTCCTGGCCCTTGAACTCAAACTATCTGGGTCTCAGTGTAATGTTACAGAGTTTCTGAACTTTTTGCTTTACAGCCCTTAAGAGGGATTTCAGTTCAGGAGCACCTTTCAGGGGAGAAAAGAAAAAAGGGAGAAAGAGAGAAAGGGAACAAGAAACCCCCCTAGCAAACCCAGTAGCACAGACTTCTATAATTGATCCAGGAGGGAGATGAAACCATAATTAATCCATTTGGGAGATGGGGACATCTCAAACCCTTTTTTGGGAAGAGGGGGAATACCTGGTTATATTCACTTTACAAACAAGCAAAAGCTAATTGCTTCAGAGTGCCAGCAAAATCTATCCAGGGAATTCATCCTCTTATCTAATGCCACCTGCAGCAGGACTGGGCTGCTCTAAATCAGAGCTGAGATCAAAGAGCACCTGTGCACAGCAAGATTTTGATTTCCTCCTCCCCTCTCTTTACTCCACCAGACAGGTTTGTATTTCTGATCACACTGTCAGCTAAATTGTTACTTATAATTAGGAGGCATTCCCACTTCTCACCTTCTTCCTGGCACCTCACAGGGATGAAAGCCCAAGGTATCCATCATGGTTTGCAGCACAGGGAAGTGGGACAGGAGGGAAGAGCAGCTCCTTGCAGGATCCTTGCCCCTGCCCAGGGGCTGCTGCCAGGGAGTTTTTCTCTCAGTGCACAGCCCAGCGTCTGCACTTCATAAACTCACTGATTCCCACTTGCTACTACTAATAGGGGGCAGGTTAGACACAGAACAGCATTAATTAGTTATAAATTGAAATTAATTATCATAATAATGAAAGGATGCATGAATGCAAAGTTTGCCTCTTTTGCAGTGGTATTTACAAAAGATAGATTAGCAAGGTAATTTGTGGTAGATTTTTACTACAAAACCCTTGAGGGATTCAGAGCACAGCAACGGGAAACAACTGCTTGGAGGCACTAATGACTAAACCATGACAAACCCAACACTTGCAAGAGGATGGAAACACCTCTGAGAATCAAATGTCATAAAGCAAAAATCTATCCCGCTGCGTATCATGTCTGCTGGGCACTCAAAGCTGTCTGCTCTGAGCCTTCCATAGATGTGAAGTACAGCTGTGTGGCTGGGAGCTGGATGTGCACAGCAGCTGCCAGTGCTGCCTCTGGACAGTGGCAGAAAGGCACTGCTGGGTTTCAGCTCTCAGGACTCCGAGTGCCACCCCTGGGCAGCACAGCTCACACCAAACCCCTGCTGAAGCCCCGGGAGCCAGCAGGGACCACTCAGAGCCCCGGCTCTAACTGTGCCTCCATGGGTACCTATTTACTGCCAACTATAGCAGAGAAATAGCCCAAAGTGATCTGCAAAACACAGCAGAGAGCACCACACAAAATATCCTGGGCCTTGGAAGACAGAGCCCCCTCTGAAGGTCTCTGCTTGGATTAAGAGAAAAGAAACCACCTGGAAGTTCAGCGTGAGTTAGTTTGACACTTCCAGTCCCCGTAACTGGCTGGGAATCAGTTTTAATTGCAACAAATTAAGCTCACTCATCACCCCCCTTTGTTAAGCTTTTTGATTGATCTGGTAACAGTAACGATACCAGCAGCTGGAGTAAACACTCTTTTTTGGGTAGAGCAGACTCAGCGCTGAGAAGAGGCTGAGAACACTGAAGGCAAAGGAGAGGCCAGCAGGGACAGGAGAGAAGAACTGCTGTTCCAAATTCCCAGACTTGCTCTCAGGTCTGACTGTGAAAAAGTATATGCTCTACACTGGAAATCCACTGAAACTAAGCCACGGGCTCCTCAGGAGCCACCATTCAGCACAGGAACAAGGCACCATGAACCAAACAGCTTGGCACTGGCAAAACCAGGGAAAGGTCGCTCCGGACAACGAAACAGGGTACGAGATGGGGAAGGAAATTTTTAAAGATGGAACTTTGGCTTTTCATTGAACCCTAAAATCATTTAGGTTGGAAGGAAGCCTTTAAAAGCACCAAGTCCAACTGCTCTGCTTGAATTTTGTGGGCCAGCAGACTCCCTCCCTGGAATATCCTGGAATAACTTTATTTATCAGGGGATCAAGTGTGGTTTTAGGTGTTTTACAGGGATAAAAGGAATGGCTGAAAACAAGGTGGAGGAGGTTTTAATCTCATCATCTGAGCAGAGATGTCCCTTACAGGCAATATGCAGGTACAAACCAGCACTGGCACAAATTACACGCTGCGTAAAGCAAGAGTAACTTTCCATCAACTCCCTGAAAGGCCTTTTAGTCCTCTAAGTGGAAGTTTGTATATTCTTCATTCATTTACCATCCCTAGTGGGTTCTGTACTAAATTAAGTGTTTATACAGCGCTTTGAAGATGTAAAGCACTGAAAGTGGCAAATACTTTCACTAGATATCAAAGAGCTACAGCTCCTGGAGACTAAGCAGATCCATCAGCTGAAATAATTGGTTGCACCTAACACTGACAAAGTAGAATGGCATAAATGTCATTTTTTTCTCATAGTATATAGACAGGAAAATACAGATTCACACTCAGATTTGCACTTGGAGGAAGCAGATCATGACAGGATTATTTTATCCAAAGGATTACCTTGGTGGGAGGAAGACTGCCTGTCTCTTAAAGACTGAGTGCTGGACACAGCTGGAAATAAGGCACTAAGGATGACAGATAACTGCTGTAAATCATGATGGAAAATGCAGTGTCTTTGTTTAAGGTTTATTTTACCAAAGATGGAGTCTGCTGACTTTGCTGTTCCTGACTCCACAAGCGCACAGGTTATGCACAACTGAGAAAACACCTGGAAAATAGGAACAGCTGCCCTGAGAAGCAAAGGGCATAATTTACAGAGTTACTTTCCATGGCTCCTCAGTATCAAATCAGCGCTGCCAACTGTGCTGAAGTTGGGAGGAGACCCATTACCCTCCCCAGTGCCTCCTCTGCAGCCTCCAAATGCCAAGAAAAAAAAAAAAAAAGGCAGATTAGGACTGCTGCTAATTAAGTTAAAAATATGCCATAATGGGAACATTAAAGGGGAAAACCCCAATCAGTGGGAAAGGCACTGACACAGCAGCAGTGAGGCAGCTCCAGCTGTTGGGGCACATCTGGTCAATAAAAATGACTCTACCACCAACTTAGGTGAAGGACAAGAAGCAGATTTGGCAGGGAGTGGGTGTATCATGCACAGGAAGGGATCTACAGAAGTGCAGCACTTCTGCTGTTTGGGGGCTTTTCCCCAGGTTAAATGTGGCAGGTCAGAGCTGTGACCCTGCCTTTGCTAGCTGTACAAAACCCTCCTGAGCCCCCTGACCTGCCAGGGACAGCAAGGGTTAACCACTCTCAGATGCTTTTGATGTGACATGCAAGAAAACAGTGGTTTTGCACTTTATAGTAAAAAAAATAAGGATGGGAAGGCTTTCCCCCTCCTTGTTTATTCTGAGTAGTTATTTTATTTACCAATTCCCCTTTAAATATCTCCACCTATTTTGACTGAGAGGTTGGAGCTCTGTGATTTGTGTCCTCATATTAACCCTCTCCTGAACTGCAAATGCTCCTTTGGGGATCTGAGCAGCTCTGTCAATAACAGCTCACAAAGCCTACCAAGATAATGCACCCAGTAAGGTCACAGCTCTAAATACCCAGGTTTATTTAAGCAGTGCTTCTAAAGGAGATACAGATTTGAATTTTGATTATTATTTAAAATGTAACTTCAGTCTTTTCACAGAGATGCTAATAAAGGTATTTTTATTAGGGGAAGGGTGGAGAAAATAAAGCAGAAAGTTTTCTGTGTGAACGCTCTCCTATCTCCCTGAAGGAAGCTTTAGGATTCCAACCACTCTGGTTATTGTTGTAGCATTGAAATGGCCTTTAATTCCCATTATAAACTGGCTCCTGACTTTCCTCTAGGCGTGACTGATCCCCAGCCACACCTCCATTCAGTAACATGCCAATTGCCAGAGATTTACTTAAATCTGTTTTCAGGTTTGACCACCACTTGGACAAAAAGGAGGAGATGTATAGGAGGGAGGAGTCTGGTTTCAGCCCTGTGCCAACAGCAGGGTACAAGAAACCAAAGGTGAGCTAATGGTGAGAGAAAGTCTGAGAGCCCACGAGTGTGACAACAGGTAAGGGGAAAAAAGGACAGATTTAGGCAAAATATCAAGAAGGGATGGAAACACCAAGAAGCTGTGCTAAAGGGACTGTTGTGAGCAGCAGTGCCACAGGTACAGCTGCCTCACCTAAAGGAGGGAACAAAGGTGATGGAAGAAATCTCTCCTCACTGGTGTCCAGTGAAAGGACAAGAGGAGGAAAAGGTGAAATGCTGTTATTCTCATTTAAACATTAGAATTAATTTTTATCACAACCTTGATTGAACACTAAAACAGATTTGCCCATAAAAGCTGTGGAGTTTCCACCCTTGGAGATATTTTAAATTAGGCAAAGCCCAGAACAACCTGCTCCAGCTGACGCTGCTTTGAGGACAGAGAAGATATTTAAGGATCTCTAGAGACACCATCTAACCTCAGCAATTCTGTTATTCAATACCATGTTGAAGGAAAGGACCTTGGAACCCTCAGAACCAGCTCCTCTCAATTAAAATGACCCAAATCAGAGGAAAGGACTCAAGATGCCTTTCAGGCACAGGATGCTCCAAACATGAACTGCTTCCTCACTAGCACCCCACCAAGTTCTCATCTCCATCCTTTAATGCCCAATTCCTTCCCAGCCAATACAGGAATGTTATATCTGCCCTATTTCCTTTACGTCCATTTTCAATATCACCTCTCCAAATCCACAGCAGATGTCACATGGTAATGAAATAACCCTCCAGGGAATGAAAGCTGCAATGCAAACAGGAACATCTTGATCAAATCCAACTTTCATTTTGAGAAAATTCCTCTCAGGAGAAGAGCTGTGGTTTAATGGCTCCAAATTTAGTTTGTGAATGTCTCCTCACAAGTCTAAAAGCTCCTAGACAGTCTACAGAAACATATGGATCTCAGAATGCCCAAGCTGGCCATTAAAAGGGGAAGTTCTTGGAAGTGCAAGTAGAATATAGAGCAGGCATTCCCTGCGTCTGAAAGCTGATTTTGGTGATGGCAGCTAGTGAGATGCTGGTGAGGGAGTGAATTCCCTTACAGGGCACAGTTTTCAAGGAAACACAAGGTTGTTTTGGGCTCTTGAGAGGAATTCAGAGCTCAGAAGCAGCTGCAATGAGCAGTGTCTGGCCTAGACCCCTTCCAAATAACCCAAGAAAACGTTTGCAAGCTGCAAATTGCAACAGGAAACTTCCTGTGGCGCAGTACAGACATATTTCTACCTCACAGCCCACCCCACGAAGTGCAGAGCTCAGCTCAGCTCTCTCAGCCCACATCTCCTCCTGAAGACTGATGACTCCTGCTGCCTCTCACGACACAGCCACTTGTTTGCACTAGGCTCCTGCACACAAGGAAAAATGCCTTTCTCACTGCTTGAGCTGGCTTTTGTTCCACCTGAAGGAAAAAACAGCCACACAAAGTCAGCTGCAGGTCCCTGGCCAGAGCTGGAATGGATTTTCACCACAGGCAGCCCCAGGCACAGGCCCCCGTGGGGCTCCAGAAGCACAGTGTGCCCGTGCTGAACACAGCCATCCATCTGCAGCAGCAGGAACAACAGGAAATTAAGCTGGAACACGCACTTTAAAAAGCAAAAAAACCATCTACAGAGGTAAAATCCCAGGTCTGAATGCAGGCCAGAGCAGGACTGCACTGAACAGGTGTGTTTATTTTCAAATGAGATAAAGGAGCCAGTAAATCATTCCCACGTGGGCCACACGAGAGCTGGCAGAGGGCAGGGTCTTTCAGAGGTTACCCAGGATCAAAATAGCAACTTGGAATTTAGAAGCCAAAAGCCCTCTCCTCCATCCACAGTAATTCTGCCCATGGAGCAGCGGTGGTGGCAGGAACAGAGGCAGGATGCTCTTAATTTCCATTCTTTATGATCCATAAAAGCAGTCACTTTGGAGAGACACAGCAAACTGGCGTTTTTCTAACCTTCCTAATGAAAACCTCATCCCAAACTTTATTCTGCCCAGTAAAAACAGCATCTCAAGTTGTGGGCAGAGCAGAGAGAAAGCCATGCTACCTCTGCTGACCACATCTATAATTTTTTTCCATTTCTCTGCTGATCTCAGACTAATTCCTGTTAACTCAGAGGCTCTGAGGAGGCTCTGCCTGCATTTCCATGCTCCCTGCATTAACTGCAGCAAGTACAATGGATGTTTCTCCCAATGCCATGAATCAGCTACTAAAATGCCCACACAGCAATCTCCTGATGCACAGACCTTCCTCTGCTACCCACTGCCCAAGTCAGCCCCCCCACAAAAAGTGGAGAAATAATTATTTTTAAAATCTATTCTTACATAATACTACTGGAAACATCATAAGGAAACTGCTTTCTACTGTGTACTTGTTAAATACTATTTTTTTTTCTTATGTAACTAAAGAAAATTAAGAGTGGGAGATTTCTAACAAGCAAAGTTCAGTTCCAGTTGGGATGAAGTTGGCACAGGCTTCTATGGGGAAATAAAACCTAACCTACATCAAGTGGTTTTTAAATTCCATCCTAAAACTAACAAGCCTAGGGAAAACAAGCTGAAATCTGGCTTTGCACATTTCTGCCTTCTCTGTTTCTGTGGTAGCAGCAAATGTCTGCAGGAAGATCAGTACATTAAACACTCTTCAGAGCTAAGGTCTCTACTTGCACTCTGCAAATGGAAGTAGAAGGGATTTATTTGCCCATAAGACAGACAAGGACCCAGCTGAATACACAGCCCAGAGCCTCTCCATCTGCTGCTGCCCTGAACAGCCACGCTCTCCCAGCCTGCTGCAGGCAAAGGATAACACAATCTGCATTATGTTTTCTGGTCTAACTGCATCTCCAAAGAGGTAAGAGATCTACATTGGAAAGCCCCCACATTGATGGTTTGCTCTGAGACTAAACTTTGATGAAGAATTTCTCATTTGGATAAACCAAAGCCATTCTCATTTTAATTTAACATTTCGCTGTAATGAACGGAAGAATCAAAGGCACTGGAGATTTCTGCCAGGCTATAAAAGAAGTTGAATTCAAAGTTTAGTTCAAAATTTCTGGGTCAGAAAAAAATTCGAACATGAAAATATTTGCATTCCAAATCAGAGTAAGGAGCTGAATTTCTTTTAACCTCTGAAATAGGACTTGTCAGGCTCTGTTTTGATTGTCTTTTTAATCAAAATGACACAGTTTGATCTTTCAGGATCGCTTCTCTGAGTCCTCCAAGCTGCAAGTCAAGCCTGATATGAGGGAATGTTTTCCTCCTGAGCTCCCCTCTCCTGGCAGGACCAGCCCTCTGTGGAGCCCCATTCCAGCACTGGGGATCCAGCAGAATTCAGGAATGTTAGTGCAGGAGATGCAGCTCAAGCCTTTTATCCATAAGCTCAGCAGCTTCACAAGTGTCGGGCAGGGAAGAGTTCAGAGCAAAATAAAGCCACAGGTTCTCCAATTCAAACAGAAAACACTGGAAGACAGTTCAGAAACTTCAATCCCAGTACCAATATTTTTGTATGGACCATGAAAAATACACCCTCTGTTTCCTTTCAGGTGCAAATGGGAAGTTTCCTGCATGTCTTCAAAGTTGTCTTCAGACTTCCACTGAGAAACTGACTCAGAAGTTAATACAATTTCTGCCATAAAATAATTACAGTTACCAATTCCCAAACAGGTTTTTTTTTATTTAAAACTGTGATTTAATTCATATTTGAACTGTTCATTGAAACTTCTTTTCCCCTCCATGCTCCTTTAAGGCTGAGTAGTGGTTGATGGACCACTAGAATTAAGTCCAGTTGTAATTAATCTGCCAGTTGCCTTTTTGGGGGGTTTGTTGGTGTTTTGGGGTTTTCTTCTGTCTGTTCTGAAGCAGCCAGCAAAAAAACCCCAATAAAATTATTGGAAGAAGCTACAAATACCAAAAATAACACCAGAACAGAGAAACGTGGCTTGGAAATTCAGCAAACATAGATATTCATGTACCGTCAGGGAGACAGCTTTTATTCACTGTTCTTATTGTATCAGGAGGAAAAATCAAATTCACTTAAATACAGAGAAGAACTTCCAAAAGGAATGTAAAATCCTGCAGTCGTTGAGGTTTTGGTATTTAGCACAATCCTGTGTAGGCACTGCAAAGAGGCCATGCAGCTTCTCAAGCCATTAACTACCATTCAATTCTCATTTTCTCTCAAAAAGAGAGAGCTTAAGACAATATTCTTCCTTTTCTATTAACATTTAATTACAGGAATGCCATTAGTGCCACAGCTTGAAGCCAGGGAAAGAAAAGCACAATACAGGTACCACGTTTTCTTCTTTCCAGCACTCAGAGCAGGTGCAGTGATGTTTGTAAGGGGCAGAAATGACCCCAGGGAATGCTTTGGGCTTTACAAGGGGAGGCAGCATGGGACAGAGGTGTCTCTTCACTCTACAAAATTCCATGTTTAGCTGATGCAATAAATCATACATGATATAATCAATTATATAAACAAATAGACTGGCAAAGACAACCTTTCTGTGGTCGATAAAACCCCTTTGATTTTAGTGATTAGCTGTAAATGAGCACCCAATTACATGCACGGAAAGAAGAATGGATACAAAATGGACCAGTGACTGTCAGTTGTGCTTGAAGTCAAAGTTCATACACGTGTGACGAGGTGCCAGAGGCTGTTGATAACACAAAATGTCCAAATCTGGAGCGACTTTGAGGACACAACTTGAGATGCTTCCTTCAAAGCAGCAGCAGGAATCAATCTTCAGGTCTTTACGCTGCTTCTCTAGAGCAGCAAAAGCACTGCAAATGATCCATGACTAATTCTTCTGAGTAAATGAAGAGAATTAAATCCATCCTTTCTTACTTACTTTCCACTCTGGGGTCAATCCACTGTTGAGCTGCCTCTGTGCAAACACGAGTGCCCAGCCCAGGCAGTGAGGAGCAGAGGATGCTCTGCCTGAAGCCTTTTTTTTTTTTAGCTTTTATATTTTTCAGATCCTGTACTGCATTAGTGTATAACTCTGAACTCCATACAGAGTGTTAGTAAGCTCTCTTCACATTTTGGTCAGACAAAGCAATCCTTTAGGGATTGATGGGAACCAAGGTCATCATCTCAGCCTCAAGCCCACAGAGTATAAACAGAAGTGAATGGGGGGAATTACCCAAAGCTGTAATTGGACAATTGGATATGCAAATAGACCAAACTTAGATCTGTCTGAAGAACTCATGACTGTTGTCTAGCTTGGGTGTAGCCTCTGCCAGTCTCTTCGCTGCCCAAGGTGTAACCCTTGAAAGCTTTCAATAAATACCTCCTTTATTTTGAAACTCTGTCCAGCCTCTGCTCTAGGCAGCCTCTCCAAGGCATCATCCCCAGCACAGACAGGAGCACAGGATGCTCTCCCAGCACACTGAGGAGCACAGGATGCTCTCCCAGCACAGACAGGAGCACAGGATGCTCTCCCAGCACAGACAGGAGCACAGGATGCTCTCCCAGCACAGACAGGAGCACAGGATGCTCTCCCAGCACACTGAGGAGCACAGGATGCTCTCCCAGCACAGACAGGAGCACAGGATGCTCTCCCAGCACACTGAGGAGCACGGGATGCTCTCCCAGCACACTGAGGATGCTGTCCCACAGCTCCAGAAGCCCAGTGTTCCCACTGACCAGCCACACACAGTGGGGAGCACAGAACAGACAGCCAGAAACCCCTTGGGCTGCATTCCCACTCCTTCCTAACCCAACACTCCAAACTTCTCTCACACTCCTCCGTTTCTCCCTTAATTACTACAAGTAATTTTATTAATATACTTAGCAGCACCATTGACTATTACCTGAGGCTTAGCTTTAAATATGATGAGACTACATAATCTTAATGGCACTAATTAATAGTACCATGACTTTAAAATTTCACAGATCTGACCAACAAAGCATATCAAGTGTGGTTTGGAGGGAATTTTCTGGTTGGAGTCATTTTTGTTGGTAAAGTAATGCCCCTGAGAAACAGCAGCAGCAAAGTGGGAGTTATAAAAGCAGAGAATTAAACTAAAACAAGGTAACTCCCTCAAGAATTAAGACAAACATGGAAGTTTGTGCAAAACACTGAAGCTCTGGTCACCAATCCAGAGACACAGGAGCCACTGGGAAGGCAGAATAGGGTCCCATTTGTTTGGGTTTTTTTACTTCACTGTTTTCTTGTGTTCTAAGCACTGAAGCAATCACCAATCTCTCTCTTGATACTGCTTTGGTGGCCAAAGGCTGATGACCACTGATGGACAGGGTAGCCAAAGCTTCAGGAGCTGCAAAACTGGACACTGCATCAGCCAGGAAACAGAGGGTGAACAACCAAAACAGAAAGACAGACCTTGTTCCTTCAGTGACACATTTAATATTTAATCCTCATGGCACATCCTGTCAGAGCAAAAAGGCTAAAGCTGCATGTCCTCAGCAGAGGTTCTGCCAAAAATGTTCAAATTTATGACTCTTGTGACTAACCTTTCAAAAAACCTGGCAGCAGAAACTTGCACTGGGGATCTTTTTTTCTGGATTTTATTTTGCCCGTCTTTCTCTCTCTCAGCTGAGCAGGGAGTTTTACAAAAAAAAGCAAGTCTGCTTTATTCCCTACTCCCAAAATTCAGCAGCTCATCAATCAAAGAGAAACACACAAAGTGCAGGTACTGCTGGTGTGGTTTCCAGAGGCTCTGAGCAAACAGCTCCAGCTCTGAGCAGCCACAGCTGCCCAGCACCACCCAGAAAAATCATTCTGGAAACAAAAGTACAGCAGTCAAACTGCTCCAGAGATGCTATAAATTACACTGTCAGATGAAGAGCAATATATTTACTCTGCAGTGATACTGTAATTATCAAGAAAGTGTCCTGCCTTTGCCTGTAAGTGCTGTGTGCAGTAATTAATTTTCCTCTGCATACTGATGTTCAATAGTTATATGTAAATCACTGGGTATTTGCTACAGATACCTAATAAAATATATATCCTGTCACACTCTTAAAAGCCTCTTAAAACAACACTAAGAAGCTGCATGAACACATGACATATGGTGTCCTCATGTGTCTTTAGAGCAGACTTTAGGTAAAAAGTCTGATAGTCCTGACACCTGAAACTGCAGCCCTGCTTTTCTAATTATTTTGTTCTTAACAAACCCTCACTGCAGTCAAGAGGCTCAAAAGCTCCAGCCTGAGAGCCTAAAGATCCCAGTACTCAATAATGCCAGGGGAATTCTGGTTACCTTGGAGCAGTGGTGACCCCAGTGAGCCCCAGGGACACCGGGGTGGGGAGGCTCACACTGAGGATGGTGCAGCTCCTGACGAATATCCCGTGAGAAAATATCCCGTGGCACAGTCTCTGAAGGAATCTCACCATCCTGCCACCCCAGGCAGCACAAGCCAAATTCTAAACTTGCATTAAAAAAGAGCAATTGTCCTGCTTTCTTCCCAGAGATGAGCTGCTTGGCTGTACCACTCCCAGGTGTGTATAAACTGCAGGTTTATGGGAAATACTCACACCTGGGAACTAAAGAAGCCCTGTACCTGGAGGGGAACATGAAGCATTATCTGGTACTGCAAAACTCCCCAGTTCAAGCCTAACTTGAGCCTTCCCCCTCTGCCATGTCCCAGGCAGCTCAGCCCAGTCCACCACCACTTTTATCCTAAATAATATGGATGCACAATCAACCCTTACATCCCCCCACTTCAGCCCCAGAGATCAGCAATAAAAATATTTCAAAGGTGATTTCTCAGCTACTGCAGTTGTGGTGTCAATGGCAGGCTGAGGGGAAAAACCCAACAATTTAACTGAGATGCTGAAATCCTGCAGAGTAGCATCACACCTCAGGGACACCACCATCCCTGGGCCCCAAAAACAACCCTGCAGTGTCTCCTCAGGGTGCCTGGGCACTGCTCTTCAGTCATTCCAGGCAAGAGGAAAACCACCAACATCCTGACCTCTTGCTGCAGCTGTGCTTAACTGCAGAGAAATTACCCCCCAAATTCAAAGTAAAACCTAAATACACTGTTTTCTTACACTATAGACTCTTGTAAGTGTTCCACATTTCAATTTTTAGGCAGAAGAATGCTGTAACAATCACATCAAGTGTGTATCCTTGACCTCTGCAGAGGCCACATGAACTCCAGAGTGAAAAATACAATACTGATCTTCCAAAAAAACTATTGTAATTTTGTCTCAATAAAGGCTGCAGGAAGTTTCCATTGGGGATTTATTCACCTAAAAGATAAACTTATTTTTCAGGGGAAAAAAAAAAAAGGAAAAAGATGTAACTGCTTTTCTTTTTAAACAACATACAGCTTAACTGGAAATACAGAATAAATGAGGACAAAAAAGCCCAGGGAAGTTTAAGGCAAAAACTCTTTAGCAGCTTTGCATACTTGAGTATGAAGCAGAGGCAAATCAACTGATAATCTTCTCTGCTAAATTTATACAAGAGACAGAATATTCTCTAGAGAATTTGTTTCTTATAAAGAAAAAAACTTAACATTTTACTTGACCAAAATTATTTCCTATTTAAAAAATCATGCTTATCCACCTCCAGACTTAGTATTCTTTTTATGGTGATTTACAGAGTGGCTCTGCCAGAAGTGCTGTACAACACTCACAAGGTCTAAAGAAGTTAATGGTGTGCTGGAAATGCTTGATAAAGAATTTTTACTGTCTTTGCCATTTGACAAAATCAAGTAATAAGCATAATAAATAGATGTATCAGACATTAATACTATAAGAGCTTTTCTAAATCTTTCTGTCCATCCTCCTTGCACTTATTCAGCGTGGAACATGAGATTTCTCTGTCCTTGAAAATAAAGCTCAAATTATCTCCTGTTAACCTTTCTCCTA
Source organism: Hylia prasina (assembly GCA_013397195.1). Classification (NCBI taxonomy): domain Eukaryota; kingdom Metazoa; phylum Chordata; class Aves; order Passeriformes; family Sylviidae; genus Hylia; species Hylia prasina. The sequence goes on along the minus strand of VYXD01004737.1, from coordinate 405,745 downwards.
GAAATGCCATCTGTTAATAATAATTCTAAAAAGCACAACTAAAAAAACCCATTCCAGCATATGAGGAGTACACTTTTTCTATCCTGAAGACCACTGATACCTTTTTCCAGCTTACCTCAAAACAGAGGCCAGACAAAGTTAAGGGACTAGAAAGCAGTTATATTGACTAAGGGCCTTCAGGTACATTTTGGGCAGGTGAGGCCCCCCAGGGGCTGCACCCAAAATGGACCACGGGTCACAGGTTTTCACACTTTTATAAGTTTGGTCCATTTGCATATTGGGATTAATCTTCCAATTACAGCTTCAGGTAATGAAGTCATTTACCCCAGGTTTGTTCCCCCAACTCATTTTTGTTTCCATCTCTGGGGCCTGAGGCAGTGAGGTGTCCTTGATTCCTGGAGAGGAATTGTTGTGTCTGACCAGAATGGGGAAGCAGCATCTCACACTGTGTGTGGAGTTTAGAATTATACACTAAAGAATTGCAGGATTACAAATATATGAAAAATGTAAAAGCTAAAATCCTAAGGCATCACCATGAAGCCCTCAAAGTGAGATATTCCCAACAATTCACCCCAGGGCAAGACCCTGGTGCCCAACTTCCTGAGCTCTCCAAGGAACTGGCCAAGAAGCCACTTCCACAAAAGCATCTTTTGTCCTGCCCCCTGGTCTCATTAAACCTTTTCACAGAAAAAAGCACAGAGTGTTTCCTCCTGAACCCCAGAGAGTGACTTTTGGAAGTGCCTGCAACAGGGGGCTCCAGGGCCCTGGAGCAGCTGGGCAGTGCAGCCTCCCCCAGCTCCTGGCACACTCCCACAGGGGTCACCCCACAATAACCAGCACAGCCTCTCCTGCAGGGAAAGGGAATAAAGGGAATTATTTTAAGGAGAGATCATCAACGTCACTGATATCATAGACTTATCCTCGTGTGACAGCACTGGTGGGGACTGAGCCAGAGCAGAAATGCAAGTCTTAAAACCTGAGTGCAAGACTCGACTGGAAAAGCTGTAGCAGCCTCAGCTGCTTTGTGACAGGCTGACCTGGGCTGAGCTTCCCCCTTCTGAAGAACTCCCCTGTGGAGTTTTCCTCGCAAAGGCTTTGCTTTGCTCTGAGTTGCATTCAGACACACGAGTCCCTTTGATGTGTCAGGACCCACTGCACATTAATAACCCGATTACAGTGAAGAAAGCTCTTCATAAATTCCCCTCAGACAGCAAGATTTGCTTGCTCAGAAGTGTTTACTTCCACCCAAACCAGTATTTCACCCAGAAGCTCTCTCAGTGTACAGGGAGAAGTCCCTGTGCCCCTCCATGCTGTGTCAATGTACAATTCCCACCTCCTCCTCCTCCCATTCCACCAGGAATCACCAGTTTGGGAAAGCATCACTCCCAAAGGCACCAGCAGCCATCCCCAGAACACAGAGGCCATCCCATGCTGGTCAATACAGCAACTCCCCACAGCTGCCATTTACTCCTCTCTCCCACCCTCCTTGGCACAGTCAGTCACCTCTTTTTTCGTTGCACATTTCCAATTTGCTGGCTGTTGCTAAATTGAATAGCTGATGCTAGATTTGCTTTTGTCACAAGGTTACTATAGACCTTGACTTTTCTCACCAAAGAAAATGACTTTGTGTCAGCCCTTAGTGGTTGTTTATTATGGAGACTTCATAGTGCCTCCCAGTATGGATGTCTTTGATTTTGAAAGAAAATCAAAACAGGCACATGAAGTGTTCTGGGAATGAGGGCAGCGATGAGGAGGCAGGAAAGGACTACATCATTAACTTACTTTGGCTATAAACTCAGCAGAGCCCAATCTCAGCATTATTATGGTCTGTTTCAATTTTAAAGTTCAAGCTTAAAAGGAGATGAGATTAACCATTCACAGGCTACAGTGTCTGCTACATTTCCTCTCTCATGGCTCCAAAAACTAGGTATAAAACCAGTCACTGCGCAAGTCAGCTAAAAAATATCACCTACAGCTTCCCTGCTTGCTAATTCTTCAACTTGACTGAGAGGCAGATGCTCAACAGCACAACTGCACATCCCTCTAACTGCCAGCTTATCAGGGAAAAGTGTCTGACTTCTGCCTGCAAGCTCTCCTTGCCTTCAAAGCTTCCCTCCCCTCCCCAGCCTGTGCTCAGTATTTTTCCCCACTCTCATTTTACAGTTTCCACTAGAAATAAACTGGAACAGCAGCACAGCAATCCTTCAGCAGGACCTGGAAGAGCGCCCCAAAGCCCAAGCTGCTGAAATACTCCTGCACAGCACACACTGCCCAGATCTTTGCAGAAAGAAAAGCACCAATTAAAGCACAAATTTGAACAGTGTCACTGGTTTAACACAGTTTAACACAGCTTGCTCATGGTCAGTGAATGGATTCCTACACTGAAGTGTGCTGGTTCAGCTGGGGTAGGGTTAATTCCCTTCCCAGAGCTGCTTTGGGGCTGGGGTTTGATTTGTGCTGAACACAGGGTTGATAATACAGATATTTTTGTTATTGCTGAGCATGGCTTGCGCAGAGCCAAGGCCTTTCCTGCCCCTCACAAGGCCACACTGGGGAGGGCCTGGGGGGACACAGCCAGGACAGGTGACCACAACTGACCCCAGGGATATTCCAGACCCTGTGACTTCCTATTCTGCAAATAACCTGGGGGAAGAAGCAAGAAGAGGGGGACATTTGGAGTCACCACTGAGTGTGCTGGAGCCCAGCTCCCCTGGGGATGGCTGAACACCTGCCCATGTGGCAAGCAGGGAATGAACTCCTTGTTGGCTTTGTGTGTACATCTTTTGCTTTCCCCATTCAGCTGCCTTCATGTCACCTCAGAAGTTGTCACTGTTCCCATTCTGACTCTCTCCGCCATCCCCACTGGTGGCTGAGTGAGCATCTGTGTGGGCCTTTATTGTTCTGTGGGGTTAAACCATGTCAAGAAGCCATAAAAACACTGGGAGGGCTGGCAGACACTCTCTTTAAACACATAAGGTAAACCCACGATTCTGAAGCAGGAAACCTCCCTTAAGTCATTTAGCTGCTTTGCAGTGATGATCACACAGATATGCAGCTACACACACTGCATGCAAAAAGAAATTCAATAGAGCTTGCTACAGAGAAAGGGGTGTTGAAGCAGCTTAAGGGTTTTGAGTCTATATGTATATAAATAAAAGATTAACTCAAACTTTAAACAAGAGATTGAAAGTACATTCTGCACCACTACCATAGCATTCACAAATCTGTAAGGGGATAAAACAGATTATAATTACTTTGTTATGTTCCTAGTTTTAAATGAAGGATGGGGTTTGATACCACGTAACAAAAGGCAAGGTTATGAAGTTTTGAGGCAAGAAGGAAAGAAACAAATCCGTACCAAATGACCATAAACAGACCTAATATACATTAAACCCTGATAACAGAAATGCTGCATCTATCGAGGATGAGAGCATTTGCCCCAAACCTGTAACAGCACACGGAACCTGCACACACAAGCCCTGGGGCACAGCTGACCCCCAGCTGCATGCAGGAGGGGCAGGAGGCACCCCAGCATCCCTGGCAGCCCCAGGAAGGTTTTCCCTGGATCCCTGCCAGCGCTCCTGCACAGCAATGCTGGCACTGAGCAGCTGGGCCCGAACACAGCCCGCCTGTCCGGGAGCCTGCCGGGAACAAGGGCTCAGCTCCCTCACAGCACCTGCACACTGCAGCCCTCGGGGCACCTCTGCCTTTCATCCCCTGGCTTCACTGGGTTTTAAGGCAATTAGACATCTTTAATTTGTTTTTAAGCAATGTTCACGCAATTGCTACCCTGAAACTTACTCTGCCTTCACAGAGGAGATTTTGCTGTAAATGAGTAAAGACGGGGCATGCATGCACACAAACTGTACAGGTTATGGATTTTTACAGCCTCACAGAATCAGAGAGTATCCTGAGCTGGAAGGGACCCACAGGATCACCCAGCCCAGCCCCTGTCCCTGCACAGACACCCCAACAACCCCACCCTGGGCATCCCTGGCAGTGCTGTCCAAAGGCTCCTGGAGCTCTGGCAGCCTCGGGGCCATGCCCATTCCTGGGGAGCCTGGGCAGTGCCAGCACCCTCTGGGGGAAGAACCTTTATATCCAGCCTGATATCCATCCTGACCCTGCCCTGACACAGCTCCAACCATTCCTTGGCTCCTGTCCCTGTCCCAGAGCAGAGATCAGAGCTGCCCCTCAGGAGGAGCTGCAGCCCCTGGTGGGATCTGACCTCATCTCCTCTTCTCCAGCTGAACCAGACAAGTGACTTCAGCCACACCTCGTGTAGCCCCCCCAGACCCTTCACCATTTTTCACTCTCCCCACTCCCTGCTCCAACTGCTCCAGCCTATTCCAGTACAGAGGGAATGTCTCCTGCACAGCCACGAGATCAGGGTGCTGGAGCCCCAGGGCTGCTGTGGATGCAAACCCTGAGCCCTCACCCTCACTGCTGTGCATGGCGGAATAAACCAGGAGTGAGACCCTCTCCCAAAGCACAGGGAAAAAGAGAAACCAGAAATTAAACTGCTCCTGCAGAGGTCAAGCACATGAGAAGCCATGAGATTGGACTGATTTTCTTTGAGGTTTTTTTCCCCTTCAGAATAATGTGCTGGTGTTGGTGTATTTGTATTTTTTTGGCAGAGAAAAGGCTGCAGCACTGCCTGTACCAGGCAGTGTGCAAACACTGCTGAACCTGCCCTAAAGATCCTACAACATCAAAAACTCTGCTTTATTGAAGAGAAAACAAATGCACACTTCACATTTCTTTTTTAGCAACCTCAGGGTTCGGGATGCCAAGTGTAATAACATCAGTTGACACTTCCACAAAAACACATGGTGGAGAGAGAAGAGATTTCAAGGGGGAAAGAAAAAAAAGCACCTCTAAACCCTGTACCAAATATTGTGATTTCTCCCACGCTCCAGCACTGCTTCTGACATTTCCCAATGTGAAACCAAGCTGACATCTTCAGCCCACCCAGAACTCAGCCTCAACTCTTTCCTCCCTGCAATGGCTTTTCTTCCTTTCTCACAACATATGTTCAAGATAAACATCTGAGGCTGTGAAGAAGCACCAACTTTTCAGTGTTAGGGGCTGTACAGCACATCATCTGGAGTTATGGGATGGGGTTTGTTAAAGATGACATTTCAAGGAGCCAAGCAAGTGCTACATGATCTCTCCTCAGCAGTCCCAGTAAGAGATTTACTTTCTCTGGGCAGTCCATGGCAACAAACTTCATCATTTTTATTCCACTGAAAGCAGATGTAGGATTTATATTCCAGGAGACCTGTACACATTTATGCTAATTGTGCAATAGCACAATATTTTCCTCAGCAGTTTAGGAAACTCTCTGATAAAAGGTAGGGAAAACTGGGGAGTTTCTGGTACACTGGCAGCAACAAAAGTACAGCAAAGGGTCATTTACTATTGATATTGTGGATGCATTTGAAGTAGATGAAGGCTGCTGAACATGAATTTAGGGGAAGGCAATACCCAGCTGGTTTAGAGGCACACAGGAAATTCTGTAAGGGCACCGATGGATGCCAATGCCATCAAACCAGGCTGGAGATGTAACTTAGCTGCTTGCTGTCATCAGAAACACACCCCCTTGCTCCTGAGTAGCTGGAGATGGCCACGTAAACTGGCTGTGACAGCTGGAAAATCCTAAGGAGAGATTTAGTGGGTTTATTAAGGCGTAATATGGTTTTATTTTCATTCCTTTGCAAACATGCCAGCCAGGAACTTGCTATTGTTACAACCAAACTTTCAGCTTTTACACTTCTGGAAATCAACTGTTCATGCTGAGGACTGTGATATATTGACAAAGGCTAAAGAGAGAGCCTTGGGCCCACTCTGCTGGAGTCAGTGTCATGCAAGAGCCACAGTGAAATGGAAGAAAGCTGAATTTTTTCAACAGAATCTACCTCCCAGCTGTCCTGTATGGATGGGTATCACAGCTTTGTCTCTGCAGGAGCTGCTCATCAGAAAACATTCCTTCCATCAACACAAAAGGCTGAAATCAGGAGTGCTAAAAGTTGTCCTCGTAGGGCCTGAAAAAACCCTTACACTGGAGACACTTAACAGGCAGAAATGAGACACTCAGGAATTGGATATCATCTGTTATTTCTCACAAACATGGCATTTAGAGTCAATTAAAACAAGCTCCACCAACTCCCTGCACACCCTGCTGTCATTCCAGACATCCCTGAGGCCCCTCAACAGAACCTGTTCAAAAAAATAAACCCCCCAACCTCAGCAGTTGACACACAGACCACTGGCACAAAAAGTAACACTCTGAAAGAACAATCAATGTAATTTCCCATTAGTTGTCCTCACAGATTTATCATTTGGGCTTTTCCTTAGCAGCCTTGAGGGGGAAATGAGAGATGTGTGTGACTGCACAGGAACTACAAAAAGTCTCTTAAAGGCATTTAGAGCTGCTATTGCAATCATTTCTGTTCAGCAGATGAATGAACTGAGGACATTAGGCATGAAGACAACTAATTTTCAATAGAACACCACCTATACATTATGTTCCAGCTGGGTGGGTAACCTCTGGAGCTGGAGGAGCTGCCCAAGAGGAGTTTCCACAGCAGAGATGGAGGCACCTTGCCCTGCTAAGGGATGTTCTCCCCCTCCACCAAGGGCCAGGTCTGACCCTCAGGGCTCTGAGCTGGGCTTCAGCCCCAGAGAGGAGACACAGGATCCCTTCCTCAACACTAAACTCTCTGGCTCCTGGACCTTGCCCTGCTGCTGATGCCTTAGCATTTAGCTTTTATAGTTTTCAGACCCTGTACTGCTTTAGTGTATAACTCTAAACTCCATGTACACTGTTAGCTACTCTCTTCACATTTTGGTCAGACATAATTCCTCTCCAGGCCTGAAACTCAAGGACATCTAACTGTCTCAGGCCCTGAGAGATGTAAACAACAGTGAATTGGGAGGGGGGCAAACTTAAAGTAAATTACTTCATTATCTGAAGCTGTAATTGGAGAATTAACCCCTGATGTGTAAATAGACCAAACCTGTAACTGTATGGAAAACTCATGATCATTGATTGTGCCTTGGGTGTAGGCCCTTGGAGGCTTTTGACTGCCCAAGGTGTATCTGTGGAAAGCCTTCAATAAACACCTGCTTTTATTCTCTCAGTTTTGTCTAGCCTGTGTTTTAGGTAGCCACTCCAAGGCATCACTACATACAGAGATTACCCTACAAACCCCAGCCACACAAGGGCTCCCATCACCAACTCTCCCTCTGCTCTTGGCCAGGTGATGCTCCTACAGAACACCTCAGGCATGGCCCTAAATAAAAACCCTAATTCCAAGCTGTTAGCGGAGTCAGAGCCTGGTTTAGTGACTTGAACCACATAGCTCAAAGCTCTCAGAGCCCAGGGTGCTGCTGAAGAACAGCCCCAGTGCCCAAAGCTGCATCCCCCCACGGAGCCCAGTGCCCCATTTCGGGTCTGTCAGCAGCTCAGTTTGACAGGAAAATGTCCCACAGAGTTTATCCCTCACACACCTCTCTCAGACCACCTCATATCCTGGGACTGTTTTTGCCCAGAGGAGAAACATCCCAGGTCACTCTGAACCTGCATCACAGGGAATACTGAACATATCCTCTTCACTGCACAGCCAGAGAAATTTCTGACAGTACCCATTCATTGTGATTTCTTTTCCTCCTTCCTAACTCTTCCTTGACAAATGATAAGAGCCTCTAAAACTACCTCTGCTAAGCACTATATACACATAAAATCTGTGCTGTTGTGCTGACGGGCTTCTCCCGTGGCTCTGAGCTCCCAGGTCCTCATTACAGAGTCAGGCAAGGGCTTTCAAGAGCTGTAATTGCTGCCTGACTGAACAGAACCCACCCTGAGCACGGAGGCAGAGCTGCTGTAGGAAATGGTCAAAAAGGCACTGGGCACGGAAAAAGAAAAAGGAGCAGATGAACGTAAGTAATGGCAGTTACCTGGAATTACTCGATGCTCGGAATACTCAAAATATAATCTGCAACAGTGAATTTCTTTAGTACGTGCAGAATTGCTTTCAGTGGCACACAGGTTTTCATCCCATTCCACCAGCTCCCACAGACCTGTGACAGCTCCCACCAGCAACACTTGTGGGTCAAAGACTGATGATCACATCCAGGTTCAGGGTTAAAAACAGGATTATAAACCTGAATTAGCATCACAAGAAGTGAAATACTTTGAAAGGTAGATCAAATATGTGATTTACGCTAACACACTGTAGATCTACACTAGCTTAATCCAAAAATGGATTATTTCTCCATAATAAAAAGGAGATGCAGACCTGTGAAGCTGAATAAACCCCCTAGATTAATCCCTATTATCTCTTCTCTTTAGGCTTTGTTTTGAACAGCGAGTTTCTTTTAACATCCTTCGAGACAAAGCATCATCACACAGAGCAGGGGAAGAACAAAGCAGCTCCTTTTATCTACTTCTCCATCTTCTGAGTAAATATTGCATCACTGCTCTACCTAGGAAACACCTTTCATCTTTCTTTTAGGGATGGGGACAAACTGCTGTGGTCATGAGAGGAGCAGAGCTGCCAGGGCACCCTCCCTGCCCAAGGTAAAAGGCTGTGCAGGGACCCCTCTGTCACACCCTGCCCCATCCCAGAGCTCAGCACCTGAGGGCAGCAAGAAGGGNAAAACCTGTGACCCGTGGTCCATTTTGGGTGCAGCCCCTGGGGGGCCTCACCTGCCCAAAATGTACCTGAAGGCCCTTCAGTAAATACAACTGCTTTCTAGTCCCTAAATTTTGTCTGGCCTCTGTTTTTAGGTAGTCCTGATAATGCATCAAGCTGAACAGTAAAGTTTCTTGTCTCCCCTTCTCCCTGAGACATCAGCATGCAGAAAATCCCAGAGTGTACGTGGCTAGGTGCCATCTGCTCCCCTTTCCAGAGGAAGAGTTATGATATTTATATCCCCTGAGAGTCCCCACATTAGCTGTGCATAAAGACTCTGCTCCTCCTGCACAGGAATATAACGGTGCAGAACAGATGGGGAAAACAATACAAGGATATTATTAGGACAAACCCATATTACAAGGAATGGTTCTGTTCCTTATATAATTACACCAGTGCAGGGAGGGGTTTCTAGAGTGCTGCAGCCTCTGGAAATTTAAAGATTCCAAAGAATTGATTTTGAGGTTCCTTTGTTGTAGAACAACAACGTTTACCCTTAAAAAGTTCCACTCGTATTCTGAATTTTTTTAAAAGGGAAATCTGGTGAAACAGCAGTAGTTTCTGTGGGCTTTTTCAAGAGTTAATCCATCACAAAGCAAAAACGGCATGGAAAAGAAAGTGAGCCTGTTCTGATGGTGGTCTCCTCTTGCATCAGCCCATGACTAATCCTACAGCACCCACCTGCCTCTGTTTCTGTGTCAAATGCTTAGTCTGGTACTTCTGCCCCCTCCCTCCCACTCTGAGCCTGATGTTCCATCCCATAAGGAAAACATCTTGGTTCTGCAAGTCCCACCTTAATTCTGCTACCCCATGACGACAGAAAGGTGCATGCCAGATACTGTGAATATTGGCAGCTGCATAAAGGGAGGAACTCTGCACCAGAGACAGCCCAGATGATGAGATATTTGCTAAGGCTCATCCTAAGGGAATGTCTTTGCTCTCTCCCAATCAGTTCCCATGCTGTAAGAGAAAAACAATTATATATATTGCCCAGTCTAAGACTGGGAAATGTTACAGCCCATCTTTCCTGGTCATCAGCAGCTTTCAAATAATTCATGCAGAAAATTACATAAAGCACTCCGCCCCCTGCATACAAATGCATCTGTTTCTCACTTAAAACAAAGTTCAATTCCCATTTTCAAAAAAGCTTTTATCTTCAGGAAATATGGAGGCTGGATGTTCAAGTTCAGTCATTTGCAGCTCATTTGAACATTAATGGAAATGGTGTTCCTCCACTTCAAACTATTTCCTCAGTCAATTAGACAAATCCTCTAAGTGGAGTTGGTGAAGCAGCTCACATCCAGGAACTTAATTAGTGCTGAACTCCCAGACTTGCATCCACCTCATCCACACCAACAGCCCCCCATGGGCCCTGCAGCTGCTGGCACTGTGCAGGAGGGGCTGCGGGGACAGCTGGGGACACCAGAGGGTCAGGACAGCCAGCACAGCAGCTGGGACAGAGGAGGAGTGCTGGAAGAGGACGTAGGATCCATCAGAAGGGAAAAGCAAATTCAAAACCGATGAAAGATTCAGCAAAGGTCCTGCCTTCCCGTGGTGACTGAGAAAACTCCCCCAGCAAATTCAGAGTAACAGCTTTCCCCTGTGCCCCTGCTGAACTTCTCACTGACATTTTTAAACCATTCCTGCTCCCCTCCCCTACCCCTTCAATTACACTGCCACTTGCACGTTTGTTTGTCCTAGTTAGCTGCTCTGTTCCTGGCTGTGGCTGATGGCACTCCTAATTAGGACTGCTGGCACAGCACCTTCCAGCATCACCAGGAACAACCCAGAGCTGCCTGGAGAGCCCAAAAGCAGTGAGAACTAGTGTAGAAGCAGAGTAGCTCTACACTCGGCAAGAACTGCATTTCACACTCTGTGAAGCTGCAATTCTGTGGTAAAAAGAGTGTGGAAAATACTGAGAAATTTCTAAAAATAATTAGGGTCTCTTGGGAAGAAAGAAGTTTGAACAATATTTATAGAGAAACTGAGCTGGGGGGAAAAAAGAGCCGCCCTTACTACTGGTAATGGCACAGTACTACAGCAGAAACTAGATTAACTCCTTAATAAAAGGTTCATCTAAAGCAAATTTGTCTCATCCTATGAGGGCTCATGCCTCCTCCTAATCTCCAAGTGAGTGCAAGTGTTGAAAGCAATTGATAATTACAATCTGAAAACGAAACAAATCTTTGAAAAGCCAGATTGCAGATGAAATACAGTTAAAAAAGAATATTGTTTTTGAAGCCTCCTTTTACATGCTCATATTTATCACTTATGGAGAAATCAAACTCCACTGCTTTTTGTGGTCACAGCCCCAACAAGACCTGTAGCAGATGGAGAGGAACCACTTTAGCAGGTTTCTTCTACACTGCCCTTACTCCTCACACCAGATTTAACTCTCACATGGATAAAATTCAAAGATACAAACGTCCAAACCCTGGTCCTCAGAGTCACTTGGGATTCCAACAGGAATTAATTAGGCAGGCCCATTTCTGCTACTTCTGGGCACACCAAACCCTTTTATTAACTTGCTTGGATCCTTGGACAAGAGAGAAGTTGTGTCACCTCAGGATATCTGCAAATGAATCACCCACGCCTCAGATTTGTCAGGATAAGCCGGTGCCTAAACACACTTCCAGCAGATCCAAGAGGGCTCAGCTTTCCAAGACTGGGCAGTAAGTTGGTAAAAAAGGGCACAGTCCACAGTGCAGGCTCACACCATGAAACAATCCTTTCACAGGCAGAGGCAGGATAAACACAACCCAAGGAAGAGCTCAGAGGAAAAATGCACGGCAGAACTGTTTAATCTTGCATCCCAGCAAGTTTTTTCCCTTCCCAGGGAAGTCCAGGTGACCTGCAGATTCTTCCCATGCTGCTGCACCAGTTGAGTCAGAGAAAAATAAAATTCAAATCAGCATTTGGCTTTGTCTGTCTCTTCACCCCTGAGTTTCCTGGGAGGATCCAGGGCAGCTGCCTGTGCTCACACAGCCTGGGAGCAGCTCTGCTGAGGGGGATGAGCAGGAACATCCAGCTCACACCACAGAATTAAAGGAGGATAAGGCAAATGAACCCAAGAACCATCCTCAGGGGTGTCAGAACCAAAGGAAAAGTATCACAAAGAGATGTAACAACTGAAACCAGCCCAAAAGCACCCACTACATGTTTTTGTGTGTAAGAGCTCATATTTCTGGTTTGTTTATTATCAGAAAGGAGTACAATATATTTCCTATCCCATAAAATACACATATAATTTTTGTGGTAATAAGACCCAAGAGAGGCATAAATATTCCCAAGGGTTTCTGCAGTTCAGGAGAACACTGTAAAACAGTTTGATAACTTGGAGATTGCATTTCCCTCTATTCACCACACACACACACATATAAAAGCCTGCCAAGGAGAACGTTATTGATGCTTTACAACTATGAGCCAATAAACCTCATGAATTTCGTTTATTTGAAGACTGCAATGAAGCAGAAAGATAAGTAGCATCCTTAAATTCAGGATCATTAATTTAATCCCCACCCCCCAACACACACCAGCAAGCTCACTGTGCTAAATCTTTTCATGGTTCTTTTACCAGTGCAAGCAAAACCAGTAAGTGCCATTTGGGAAGGAACATTACAAGCCCGTTCAGCAGAGTATCCCTCCTGAATTATCCACAGCAAATGGCAACGAGATGTTTCTTGTGGCACAGCTTGTGTTTTGCTCCCAGGAATAATTCAAGGCTAGGCTAGAGAGGAGACTGGTGGTGGTGGGAGAGGAGAAGCAGGATAGATGGGCTGGGCTGCTGTTTTCAGCTGTTTGGGGGCAAGGACCAGAGTCCCGAGGGAAGAGCTCTCTTGCAGGGATCCTGCTCAGGTCTCATGTCCTTCATTCCACCCACTGGAGTGGATCCAGCAGCTCTTTTCCTTGGGAAGCTCTGGCACATGAGCCATTTGAGTGGGCTGCAGAGCAAGTTCAGGACTAAGGGATTCTCCTCCCCTTTCCAAAGCACCTACAAAGCTGAGAGAGGATTCACAGCAGCAGCACCACGGCCAAGGCATTCTATTTAAGAATCATTAGCTCAAACCTGCTGTAATAGCCAGTATTTCTCTGAGATGCTGTCAGCAAACACAGCCTTGCATCACCTGGCTGACCCGTGGCCTTTGGCACCACAGCTCCCATTTGCACCAACACAGAGAGCACCAGCAGTGCTGATAAAACTGCTCTGCATGGGAAGGAAAGGTAGGCAAAATCCCTGAAACAGTTAAAGGCTTCAACAGAGAAGAAATAAGATGCCATGGAGTGGGGAGTGCCAAAAATCTATCCAAGGCAGGTTAGCTCTCCTCAGTGGTGCTAAACGGGTATAAATGGCCACGTTCAGCCAGGCAGAGACAGCACTGGGGGGAGCTCAGCCAGGGAGGAGGAGGGAGCAGCTCCCCTTCCAGATGGGATAAGTTCAGCATCTGTTTTGTTCTCAGCCTTGAATGCCTAAATGTATCTTAAAAAAAAGTCACCGTGCAGAGGCAGAGCCTGAGACAGACAGAAGGACATGATTTACCAAACAGCACATCTGGGCAGTGGAGTCAGACAGAACTGACATTCCTTCACAGTTTGGACACTGCCCCCTGTTTGTCCTTGCACACTTTGAATCCAAACCTCTGGTTTATAAAACCAACTGCTTAGTTATGCAAGTTTCTCCTGAAGCATCTCTACTCAATCCTGGTGCAAAATTTAATAAGCCCCTTGACTCCTGATCTTTCTGTTTTAAAATTAGAGGGCACGGTTTCTGACCTGTGAGTCACCGATTATCTGCCATGCCCAGCAAAATTTAAAAAATAATAATAATAAAAAAAAAGACATGACAGCTGCTTGGTCTGAAGCATCCCTGGATCCCAGCTGCTGCTCCATGGTTCAGCATTCCAGAAGGAAAATGGGAGAAGCCCTGCACAGCAGAGGAGCAGCTCTGCCAGCGCACAGGTAATGTTCATTTATATCTGGAATTATCCCCCAAAATCTGTCTCTGTACTCTTGCAGCATTCAAATGCACCTGCAGCAGTTACAGGCATCACAGATGACACTTATTTGTTCAAAATTAATTCACAAAACGTTAAACAATTCCTTGTCCCTACAATACCTAACCACAAGCACAAACCGTGGCTCACCCAAAATCCCAGGGCAGCTCAGGAAAGCTGATCCTGAGAAACAGTGACACTGAATCAGATTAGCTGGGGGGATTCTGTTGCTCTTTGGGTGCAGCTTCCAAGGGACTTGCATTCTGCCTCTCCAAAACGCACTAAACAATACAAGGAAACCTTTCTTTTATTTAAATACACACCCTTAAAAACAGAACTGAAGCTCACACACGAAGACTTCACACAGAAACAAGTGTTTGACACAGAAGTCTCTCAAAAGAGAAAAATAAATTGGCTGGGCCAGAGGCTTAAATCAGGAGCTCAGGTCTGACATTGCATGTGTATATCTATGTTGTGCTTCCTTCTTTAAATGCCCATGTGTAAAAACAATCCTAGCTAATAAATAGAGAGTAGAAATCAATTAAGCCTTTTGACAACTAACACTGCATTACCCAACAGACAAGCCCCTAATGTTGCCCTTAATTCCTTTTAAAAAAAATTATGACTATTCAAGCAAATCAGAAAAACACCAAAATTATACACTTGAAACACACACAATTATGCCTTATTCTCAAAATAAATTTTTCACTTGCTTAAGTCAGCACCTATTCTAATGTATTTCCTTGAGGCAAAACATCTCTTCCCCAGTACCATCACTCTCTTTGAAAGCAACATTCATCTTATTTCCCTCTTTTGGAAAGGAGGTTTGATGGGAAGGCAAGAACAGGCCTTAAGCCTTCACTTCACTCCCTGCCTCTCCCCCACTCTGCAGCCTTGTCCTACACATCACCTTGGGGCTCAGCCCTGGGAGCAGCCTGGGACTGAGGAGTGCTGGGCAGCTGGATGCCAACCATGAGGCATTTGTGGTCACTGGCTCAGCTCTGATGGGAAGGCAACAGTTTATGGACACATTTGGGTTCCCTCTGACCATCCTATAGCTCAGATAAGCCTCTTTTAGCTCCCCACAGGAGGTATTTTAAGATTCTATGGCTTTGAACTCTTATCTAATTCATCTCAAGTGCCAACCTCAAACCATGAATGTTACTCATCACTAGTGATTGTGCTTTACCCTCTTCAAGCTGTAAAACAGAAAAAGTTGTGCCAATGAAGCCCATGGTGGGCACCTTGACACAAACCCCACCAAATTATGGACAAGCCAAACTGACATCCCACATCACCTTCATCTCCCTAGGGATAACTGAGTCTTGCAACTGGAGCATCACTTCAGGGCTGACCACGCACAATAAAAGAGATGTTTGTGACCTGGGGATCCATGAAAGCAGATTTTCCTTAATACAGACTGAAGGGAATGAAAGGTGGCATTTTATGGACAAGATCAGAAATGCACAGCAGACCAGGCTGACCTACGAGGGAGGCAGTGCCCAAGCCCATCTGCTGGCTGCATTCACCAGGATAAAATACAATTGTTCTCCAGCATTCCTGGAACATAATGAAAATGCCAGATAAAAAACCTGAGACATCTCACAGCAAGGCTGGAGGGGAAAATATTGGAAGATTTATACACAACTGGAGGTAAGTGGTAGAAAACAGTCTGCAGAAGGTGCAAATTTCATCTTCCCAGCTATTCATCACCTCAGAAGACACTTGCTTTGGGCAGAGAGACATATTGCAAATTCGTTACTGATTCCTCTTGAAAAACATTTCAGGGTGGTTTCATTTTCCAAAAATAAAGTTCAGTAAAGGCAGTCTTATCTGCACCCAATGCAAAATACATTTTACACGCACAACTGGTGGCTGGCACATGTATTCAAAATGTAACAAAAATTACAGAAACTTTAAAAAAAAATCACGACAACTCTTATTTTCCTCCTTGTCAGAACCATCAGCTATTCCAATTCCTATTCATTTTCCTGCAGGATGATCAATGGCTTAGTTTACAGCACTAGTTAAATTTTGAGTTCTTCGGAGAGTTTACATGAATTAAGTTCCTACTAACTACCATTAGTAAGAATCGCAATTAAGAGGTAGCAAGACACAAAGATGAGCCAAATTATCATTACTTTACATTTATCACAAGTGACAAAACCACAAAAGAAAATAAACATGCTCAAAAAAGCCAGAGAAAACCCAATCCTACAGCAAATACTAGGTACTCTACACATAAGGAGAGGAAGCAGCTTATTTTCCTTAACTGGGGTTTTACCAGGTTTTTAAAACATATCACCAAGGAAAAAATCTTTTTGACCTCTAAACTGAGAGATTATTTGGATGGCAAGTCAAATTTTTAATCCCAGGGTGTTCTGCCAAAGAATGCTCAGCCTATTTCACACCTGAATGTCTCTTTCGCTTGACGCTCACACACAAAAAAGGATTTTTCTCTAAACAGTCAGAAATAATTGATAACAAACAGCTACAGACATAAACAGTTTTCATGGACTTTTATTTATTAGTTTTCTTACATTAAACAAACTTATGGGTCCTTAAGGCCTTCACACACAGATGTTTTTCTCACCGTATCACAAGAATAAACAAATCCTTATTTCAGGCCCTTTTAAACCCACGCCTTCAGTAAAGCTTGGGGCACAACACCTGAATTAAAAGCATCAGCTCACCTCATTTAATAAAATCTTGAAATTTAAAAAAAAAAAAAAAAGGTTTAGAGAAAGCCCAGGTTTGATGCCTCTGGGAGCCCACAGTGATACTGATGCCCAGACGATGTCTTGTTTTTGATGAAGTGGTAAAAACTGCATTAAGCACCTTCTCAGTGCCTGCAGCACTCAGCAGGATCGTGTTTGCTTCTTTAATCCCCAAGAGCAGCTCCTGGACTCCTTCCTGCTCTAATTAGACCATCACACCTGAAGGTGCATCCTCAGTCTTTGAATGATCACCCCTCCCCACCACTGGAGCAAAACAACGTGTTAGTAGGTAAAAAAAGAAGGGACTGCCTTGGATAGCAGTCACAGAGCAGTGGATTATCACCTCAGGATTTAGTGCAGCTCTCCTGGCTGTAAAGTGGGCAGTGATAAATGCTGGGAGTGGCAATGGAAAAGGATTTACCCTGCACAGATCGGTGAAATTCCAACATTCAAGGCAAAACCCCCATCCTGCTGCCATCCAGGTCAAGGTGATTTACTGCCTACAGAGATGCAGGTTCAACAGGAGAACTTCTCCACTCAAAGCATTTGATAACACAAAGTTGTGGCTTGGATCACAGAAAGGTCTGGGATGAAAAGGACCTTAAAGATTATCTTGTTCCAACCCCTTGCCCTGGACAGGGACACCTTCCACTAGCCCAGGGTGCTCCAAGCCCCATCCAGCCTGGCCTTGGACACTTGGTCACCAACGCAGTGACCATCACTTCACCTGTACACTCCTCATCACTGTAGAGAACTCCCAGGAACAGGGTGCTCTGTCCTGGAAATAAATCTGGATACAGCTGAAAATATAACCTAGAAACAGCTGAAAAATCAGCTGTGTGTTTCAGGCATTTGTTCTGACCTAATTATTTCTAATTAAGCCTAGAGGGGGTTGGGGTATTTCCCCCCTCCCTTCTCTCCAGGTAATACTGGAAACCCTCAGCCGCATTTCTCACCCGGTGATTTCAGTAACTCTCCTCAAAACATTAGTAACAGGTCAGCTGAGGGATGGGATGACCAAGTGTCTGAGTATTCTCTGGCATTTTTTCAAGCAGAGATTTCAAATGACAAATCACTGATCGCTGGAGACCTCCGGGGTCAGTGCACAGATGGATCCATCTGCAAGGGACATCCCTTGGCACAGCAAGGATTTGAAGAGATGGATGCAACCAGAAATGCCCAGTCAGGTATTTCCCGGTGGGTGGGACTCCCTACCTGACACACCAGTTCACAGGGGGATGCTAGTGAAGCTTGCTTTCATTCAGGAACAAAACTGCTTCTTAATATTGAAATGACTTTCCTTGTTCTTACTCTAAAAATAGCTGCTGATAATGCTCAGCTTTTATCAGGAGCTGTAACACACCCTCAAGATTCTGTGTGAGGCCAGCCCAGACTTGGTACCATCTTTGGGTTTTTTTAATCTAAATCAAGTCTCTCACCTCATCCCAAAAGTCACAGTTCAAGAAGCCACAAAACTAATCAGCTTCTGTTCTTGATTCATTTCCATTAATTGCTTGTACAGGCACCTTGTTAACCCGGGGCTGCTCTGGCTCAGGAGCCTGCAGGACTGGCCATGGCACAGTGACACAAAGAGCATCTCCTTCCCTCAAAAATATCAGGAAACAAAGATTTCTTTAGAGCCATTGTAACAGGCTCTCACCTGGCCAAGTTTTACAGTTGTATTTTATAGAGGAGGGGAAAAGATGGGAGGGAGGAGGGCAGATGGTGACTGTATCCTGACTTCAGAGGGGAAAGGGGGAAAAAAAACTCATTCTCAAAACAAAGCTGGTTCAATGAGTGGTACCAAATATCATCTTATTTCCAGACGACTGGAAGACACTTTGCTAACTGCAGCCAAACAAGAAAATAAAGAGAAAGGTGACAAATCAGAGTTCTGGGTTTATGCACACAGAAAACTGAGACTTAAATTCATCCACTGAATGGGATGAACCCTGCTGCCCCTACAAATGGGGAATGGGGGAGAAACAGCTCTAGAACACGAGAAGTTTCAAAATCTGTGGTGTGTTTGCAGAGGAAGAGAAATAAAGAAGTTATGTGATTTACTTCTATGTACTGAATAAAATCCAAATACTATCACTTAGCCTAAAGGAGATGTGCAGGGGAGGTTTTTTATTTGCAGTGGAGGTTTTTTTATTTGTAAGTTTTGAAGGACAACTTAAATGACCTGAGCACCTATAGAGTTACCAGCTTGGCATCAACCCCAGGTGAAAGAACTGAATAGCTGATATAGAGATCAATTAATAAATAAACAAATCAATCCATAAATCCACATTGACTAAAATAACAGCCCGTGATATAGAAATAGGATCCCTTCCATAAAAACTTCTTAAATGCCAGTAAGGGGGAGTGTGGATAAAGTTACTTCAAACTTCCACAGGGCATTTCCCTTGGCACAAGGTGGCACCTGCTCAATTGCTGCTGCAGCAACACAGGGCAGGGACCTTTCCCACATCTCCTTTGTGGGGAAGACACCCTCTCCCTCTCCTACATTCAGCAATTTTGGCTGTCCAGTCCTCCTTTGGGATCACTGCACAAAACATTCCCTCGCTACAGCTGTCAGGGCACACACACGAGGAGCCAGAGACAGAGATAAGGTGCAGCTCCTTAATCCCAGAGTTTGCTGGTGTGGGGATCAAGCAGCACATCTGAGTCATGGGAGGTCTGTGGAGTGTTTCATGGACAGGGAAGAGGGATGGAAGCAGGAGACAGGCTGCAAATGGAAGCAGGCAGAGGATGTGGGACATAAGAAAGGAAGGAGCAATAGGGAAAGTCAGGAACTGGCTCTAGAAACTGGGACAGGAAAGGAAAAAAGCCACAAACATTTTATGTAGGAGGCACTTTTGAATAGAATTTTTTTTCCAGACATTTAATTTAACTACACAATGCTCTGGAGCACTGTAGATCCCCATTCTTGCTCCACAGTGCCTCCCTTCTCCAGAGCTCCCAGAGGTGGAGGGTCAGGAGGCCGTGCCTGGTGCTCCACAACAAATCAGGGCATCCCAAGGGACCCAAGGGCTCCAGCCCTTAAAGGAATCAAATATCAATTCTGCTCACTTCCACCTCCCTCACCACCAGCCAACCTTGGCAACTTAATTATAAATCTTTTCTCTCACAAAGAATAGCTGATATTCCCAATCTCATCTCAAATCTGTGGTAAACTCCATGGCATCTCTTTTATTTCCAAATGAATTTGCTTTATTAAAAAGTAATGAGCTATTAATTAACTTTGCACTCATACAAAGCTGTTTAATTCTCAATCCAATTAACAGCAATCTGCTGAAGGATTCTAATGATTATTTTAAATTTGCTAAGAGAAACATCTCTGAGCCTTTCATAATAAGATATTTATAGAATGGCTTGGGCTGGATCGTGCTCGCATTTTAATTCGATAACATTTTTATAATACACCAGCATCTCTCCACAGCATTATCTCTGACAACACATCATTCAGATGCACAGGAAGGCTGAATAACTAAAGCTGCTTATTTAGAAGTTGTTCTGGAAGGATTATTTTGTTTTAGGCTTTCCTAGTCCCAACACTGGCACTCCTCAAGCAGAGTTTCTGCTCAAAGAAGCAGCCCAGGGGTTTCACACAGGTGTTTGCAGTGCTAAGACTGCAGTGACAGATGTTATCACCTCTGCACAGGGTCAGGAAATCATCCCTGTCTGCACAAAGGGGCCCAGCTCAGCAGCCCCATGTTGGCTCGGCCTGCTCTGTTCTGGAGAGTTACACAACCATAACAACAGTACTTACACTGTGGGACCTTTGAGCCCAAATGGCTGGACAAGAAAAGCTTTATATCCATGGGATGTCACTGTCTGAAGGGTTTCCCCTCCCAACACACAGACACAAGCAACACCTGTACAGCACAAACACCTGCAGTCACTCGCCTTGCAGCACTTCTGACAGAAAACAAAGCATTTTGCACAATGTGCCCTTTCAAGGACAGTTATTCCCTCCACCACTCCAGCAAAGCCACTGAGCAGCAGGAAGCTGTTTTCTGAATGAAAGCTGCAGCTTTTCATTCTCACTAATATTATAAATTTTCCCTAAGGCAAGTGAGGAGCACACTCAACTCAAAACACTGAGGAGCACTTGGGAAGATAACCCCCCCACTTTCAAAAACCACAAATGAAATAAACTTTAATAATATTAAAGACCACAACTTCATGTATGGTTCTTTATAATTAATTCCCACTGCCTAGCTGGAATGAGAACTGCCAGAAAAGCCACAATATTAAATTCTGAGCAATTCCGTGTCACACAGGCCTCAGATACCCAATTTCAATCAGGTGTTCAGAGCAGAAAATTTATAAAGGCAGTTCATAACTCCCCTTTGCACATACCTATAGCACACACAAACCCTGTCTAGTTTAGCTTTACACATATCCAAACCTGAATTAATGGAACATATCACATGATAGAATTGATATCCTCATCTACAGCAACGGGAAAAGTCAGTGCTTAAAAGTATGTGTGGAAGGGGCACTGAAAAAGTATAAAACACAGGGGGCTGTGTTTTTTTAACAGTACACTTCCTTTAATGGTAACTTTTGTTCAATGAGAACTTTTTCTCATGCAGATGAGGAGTTTCTGCTGTTCCCCTCAGGCCTGTGACTTGGACTGAACCTGTTTCTGCAGCCTTGTTGGATTTCCCCACTTCAGACACTTCCAACAGGGGATCCATGTGCAACATCAGTCCCTAAAAAACACATACCCACTTAGGAAAATGAGGCCAGGAAAGGTCACAGCCCTTCAGCCGTAAACAGAAGTCTAAACAAAATAAACTTTAAAATATTGGTGCCTCAGTGAGTCCCAGGTAAAGTCAGCACTTCTCTTTGCATATCTACACTGGCAAGATGCAGTGCAGGAGAGAAAAAAAAAAATTATTTTTTTCTTGATTTTAGATGTTAAGTAATTCCCAAAAGAGCTGCCTGCATTTGCAAGAGAGAGATTTGGAGACATCCACAATAGGAAACAGTCATTTTTACATGGTGGGAAGTGCCCTCCAGACACTTCTAATTCACTCATGGCATCATGCAGGACAACTGCACAACGTGGAGCAGGCACAGTTTATCTTCCTGATTGATGAACATCCTCTGTGGGTGCAGTTTTCCCTCTCTCAGAGGCAGTTTGTTCATTTACATGCTCCACAGCCTCCTGCTTCAGAGGGGACACACGTTTGCTGATTTACTCTCTGCCTTTCATTGAGGCCGAGGGCATTGCACATTATTTTATTATCTGGTCCATGTACACACACGCTGCTTTAACTGCTGCATCCATACTCTTATT
>VYXD01004737.1:358471-376950 GCA_013397195.1 Hylia prasina | reverse complement strand
TTAACACTATCATTTACCTTTAATTATTAACAGCAGAGAAATTCACACAAAATCACAACATTTACCTATGGGATTGCTAATCAACTTTCCAGCTTTGTTAGAATTAACACAACTGTCTTCAAGACGCCCCCCGAAGTCTCTGTCCCCTCTTCTGCATAAGAATATGTGCACAAGTGGATATAAACACACACTCTTGAACCTCTAGGGTTGCAAAACAAAGATATAAAAATCTGCAACATTCAGAGCCAAATAGAAAAGTGCAGAGCAGACTCTTTGAATTATAGGCAGCTGCATTATTTTGAGTCTCAAACCCTAAAAAATGGGGGGGGGGGGGAGAAGGATAAAATCAACCCTAAGACTCAAAATTTTGTCATACAATTTCTTTTTTTAAGGAAAAAAAAAAGAGACTATTTTACCTTTTTTGATGTAAAATATTTGCCACACGTCTTTGTGTGGGGGTTATTCCCAGCTTTGCTAAGAACCACCAGCTTGTGTGGAGAGATTTTGTGCAGATTGGCATCCTTTAACAGAAAATCCCCAATAGAATCATTTGACTCAACATCGGATTTGGGAGAAAATTCACACCTTAGCATTTTTCCCTCCGTACAAAATACACAGAGCAGGGATGGGATGCACATGGAGCAGAGAAACCTGACAAAACCTCCTGCCAAAATTCACCTGTTTCCCAAAGGCAGCGGAGGTTTCATAAAAGCACTTCTTTTACAACCCAATTCAGAAATATTTCTACACCCGTTGGTAATTCCGACAATTTTCAGCCTGTGCTTATCCACAGCTCAGCACAGATGTGGAAGGAGATTTGAAGGAAGGTGCCGGGGGGAAAGGAAAAAAGCAGTCAGCTCTACATGGAAAGCTTTATCTGTATGAGAAAACAGTGCTAAAAGAAAGCAATTTAGCAGCTGACACTAAACTTCCTTACTTTAATACCTCCAAGTTAAAAATCAATAGATTTTAATTGTTCATTCCAAAGTAATGTTTTGCTCTGAACTGAAGCAGAGTTCCCATGCTTTCTGTTAAAGATTGCTCCTCAACAAGTGTTGGAGTATCGATCCCAATTCCACTCACCAGTAATGTAGGAATTGAATTCCATTTCAATTCCTACATCGTGTAATGCAGAACTTGAAAGTTTCCCCAGCAAAGTAATGCTGCAAGAATACAGTGAAAACTGACATGTTTTCTCCCTGTCTTGCTAACACTGCTGAAAAAGAGGTAAATGAGCTGTTTTTACCCTCACCTGCACAGCTACAGACAGGACTGAGGCTCACCCTGTTTCCTTGGGAGCTCTGCAGCATGAACCAAAGGCCAGAGGAGCCTGCACAGCCTCAGCAATCAGCTCAGACAGCAAAGTCTCATCCTAAACCATCTAAAAGAAATCTAGGAGATCCTTCAGACTGAGGCAAGATGCGAACTACACCAACCATGCTGCTGAGCCCATGGACATGTACAAGTCCAGATAAATGCCCACATCTTTCCTCACCAAAGCAGGGGTAGCTCAGAGCACAGGAGCTCTCTCTTACCCTGTTTAATGCACACATTTAAAATACTCTTCAACCTGCTTCCACGAACACTTGCACCGCTTGCAGTTCACACACTACTGCAGGCAGGCAGGGGAATATTTCAAAAATCATTAAATTCAGCAGCACTGCTCCAAGCAGACAGACAGCAGCACTGTCAAAGCTGTAATGGGAACTGGAGGTGCCAGAGGAGCCACAGGAGCAAACCCAGACTAACCAGCATGGTTTGGGCACACAGCCCTCACCCACAACACAGCAGAGTCTGCCTCCACCCAGAGACCTCTCTACTTCAGCTCCATCAATGAAAAACAAAAGAAAACCTCTCCTACAAAGATTGCTCTGCTATATTAAGATGTGATCAAATGCAAAAGTAAGTTGCAAAGAGAGTGCTGGCAGGAAAGGGATTTTGGAGGTGTCAAATATGCAGCACTACACTCGGTAGCACCATTCCCCACAAATGTGTTTAGTGAGTTAAACCACAAACAGCCCCAGCCCACCAACACAGGAGACAAAACTGACTTGTTTTTTTTTATAATTTACAAAATTAAAACACACTTTAAGCTTGCTTCTAAGCTAGGTTTAGTC
Source organism: Hylia prasina (assembly GCA_013397195.1). Taxonomy (NCBI): domain Eukaryota; kingdom Metazoa; phylum Chordata; class Aves; order Passeriformes; family Sylviidae; genus Hylia; species Hylia prasina. The sequence continues at coordinate 374,833 of VYXD01004737.1, read as the reverse complement.
CTAGTGTCCAAGCCACAAGGACAGCAGGGATACATCCACACTTTAATGAGGCCAGGTACTAGAAGCATCTTCAGCTCTCCAAAAGAACCAAATAAATTGTTCAAGAAGCCTTTTAAAAAAAAAACAACTCAGCCTCTAGCAAGAACAGTTCTGGACAAGTCAGTGTGCCACAAAAAAATAAATCTTCCCTCTTGTATATTGTCTCAAAAAATAATTAGTATGTTTTCCCTGAAATGAAAATATAACAGCTACTGACACTCTGATTATTAGCTTTCTGTACCAAGTGGACAGCACTGAGACAGTAAATCAGGATGAACATAATACACCAATTTATTCAGCAAAGCCAAATATTTGAGGAAGCACACACTGAAATTTAATCAAGCAACAATCACCTGGGAAATCCTGCCCTGTGCATCAGCTACCTCCAAATAAATCCAAAAATACACATATATGTGTAAAATACATATGGAGAAAAATGTGACTGTACAAAGAGGTTTTGTATTAGGGTTGATCTGTGCAGAGAGGATTAGAACAGACACACAGACACAAGTATTACATGTCAGACATGCATGTCCTGGTGCACATCCAGCAAAAGGCAACAACAGTGAAGGGACTGGAGCACCTGACACACAAAGAGAGCTGAGAAAGCTCAGCCTCAGGAAGGTTCATGTGGATTATCCATGTGCAGGGGAAGGAATAAAGCACATTGCCCAGAGCAGCTGTGGCTGCCCCTGGATCCCTGGCAGTGTCCAAGGCCAGGCTGGACAGGGCTTGGAGCAGCCGGGGACAGTGGAAGGTGTCCCTGCCCATGGCAGGGGGTGGAACAAGGTCTTTAAGGTCCCCTCCAACCCAAACCACTCCATGAGTCTATGACCCCTTCCTCTGAGAAAGATTCAGCACCACTCAAGTGTTCATGAGGTTTTTGGAAGGTTAACAAGAAGTAGCTCCACTGATTTTATTGAACACAGGTTCACGGATGACAGCCAAGATCTAAACAAACCTTCTTGAGAAGTTAGCATTTGATACTACTGAGGAATGGGAGCCAACCTGAAAACACAGGCCCCCATGTCACTTTTCATCAGGAGATCTTCCAACAGCTCACCTGTGTTCATTAAGCACCTCCAAACTCCTGAGAAACAGAAAAGAAACAAGGATGCTCCTTACAACAGACTTAAGTGAGACATGGAAAAAATTCAGTTGCTCAAGGTTACCAGACAAGATGGGGACAGAGTTTGGAACAGGGAACCTGAGCCACCAAATCCCTGATGTAAGCACAGTGCCAAAGATCCACCTGGTCCCTGAGGGAGCATCCCACAATGCAGGGTATGAAGAGTGCTGTGAAGGGAGCACACCTCTCACAAACTGCATGATTTCAGTGCAACAGTCACTGGGCTGCTGTGTCCCCAAGGAAAGCTGAAGTTAGCTAAAAAAGGCAAGAATTCATTCTCACCTGTGGGATTACCAAATACAAGCGTGGTGAGTCAGAGTACTTTGATTTTCCTGGTAAACCAGGAGCAGACAGAGAGCTGCACTATCCTTAAGTCTGAAAGAATTAATTAACAGTGAGGTATCATAAGGGGCTGGGGGAGGGGAACCTTGATTCATGTTCATCTTTAAATACATTTTCTTTAAATCATTTCCTTGTGCAATTACTCATATATTACAGATAATGTTCTTGTACTCGATTTGCCTTGCTGTAAAACAGCAACATAAACATTTTCCTCCTCCCTAATATCTTTGGAATCAAAGTTATCATCTGATGAGAGGTATCCAGGGGAACAGTATTCAATACAACAAATAATTTTTCATTGGTATTTACTTCCTCTTTAAAATATTAAAGGGCGAGGAAGGGAGTACAAAGAGCCAAGGTCAATTCATACATAATTATTTAGCTTGGAGATGCAATTCCTGCTTCCATTACTTTGCACTATTTTATTACTGCATCCTAAGGACATGTACTGCCAGTAAACTGCAGTTTAAGTTTCCAGGCTTTTATTTTGCACTGAGTTCCCATAGAAGAAAAATTCCAAGTTCCATCTATTTCTGAACAATTAACTAAGTTCCCATTCTGACAGACAGGCTAAGAAGTGGCAGCTCTGTCTTCCTGTACAAATCAGATGCCAGAAGAATCTCTCTCCATGACAAAGAGAAAATTGCAAATTTTCAAAAAGCAAACTTCTTAATCCCACCATGCCTCTCCCAAATTTTTGCAACTTGCCACAAGCTTCTCCCACAACACTGAATCACGGAATTGTTTAGGCTGGAAAATACCTCTAAAATCACTGAGTCAGACTGCTAACTCAGCAGTGACCAAGCCACCTCTAAACCACGTCCCCAAGTGCCACAGCCACACACCTTTGCACTTCCCCCAGGGATGGGGATTCCACCACTGCCCTGGGAAGCTGTGCCAGTGTCTGACACCCCTCTCCATGAAGAAATGTTCCCTGACATCCAACCTGAGCCCTCCCCGGCCCAGCCTGAGGCCGTTCCCCCCCCTGCTGTCCCTGGTCCCTGTTCCCAGAGCCCGACCCCCCCGGGTGTCCCCTCCTGTCAGGGACTTGTGCAGAGCCACAAGGTCCCCCCTGAGCTCCTTTTCTCCAGGCTGAGCCCCTTTCCAGCTCCCTCAGCTCCTCCTGGGGCTCTGTTCCCTTCCCTGGCCCCTCTCCAGCCCCTCAGTGCCATGAGGCCCCAGAACTGCCCCCAGGACTCTTGGTGGGGTCCCAGCAGGGCCAGCCCAGGGAGACAATCACTGCCCGGCTCCTGCTGGATTCTTCAGAGATTCCAGGATCCCTGGTGTGCATTCAGATCTCTCCAGCAGGCAGCAGCCCCTGGCAGGCCTGAGGGGAGGCACTTGTGCCTGGGTGGGATGAACCCCTGGAGGAGAAAAGCAAAGCCCAGCTCCCCTTCAGCAGGGCTCCCTCCCCTCCTTGCACCAACAGCCGGGCACGAACCACCACTCTCCCATCTTCCCTCCATCAAACCTGTGTGAAAGTCAAACTCAAAACCAAACGCTAAGAAAAGTCTGCTAAAACATTTTTAACCACTATTTTTTACTTCTCTTAACAGAATTGTCACAGGGAAAAATCTAGAGCTTTCCTAAATAACCCCAGTCACCCTGGCAGTCTCAGGAGAGGAACTGATGTGCAGACTGAGCACACACCATGAGCACAAACACCTGCTGCTGCGCCACTGAAAATTCCTAGAATATCATTTAATGTGGACAGGCATTGCAGGAACACAGCAGGAATCAACAGCCACTAAATGCCTGGCAAAAGGAGAGAGCAGAGTAAGGAAAATGGATTGGGAGCCTAGAGGCATAAAGAGAAAGGAAAGTTTTGAAAAAACTCATTATAATTTGTTCCCTTTAACTCTACGGTAATATCAATGCTGAGAACAATAGCAAAAAAGTAGGACTGAAGCTGATTTTCAGGAGACATGAATTCCCTCAAGTTGACTGATAAATAACAGTGTTTTCTCTCCTCCTTTTTTTCTTTAATGGAATTCAAATCACTCAATTTAATTGCAACAACACTGGTTTCCCCACCCAGCTTTCTACTACTCCAGTCAAGGCAAGCAAAGCACAGGGTGACCTTAATTGTGTACATGATGCTGATTTTGATTCAAACAAGAAGTACGAGTGCACCACACAGGAAATATAAATTTAAACAAAACCATAAAGGCTCAAATCCCAATTCATTGCAGTCCAATTGCCTCCCTGCAAGTCTAAACCACAATAAAATGCCTGGCAGCCCCTCAGGATCACCTCACAGAAGAGCTGCCTGCACAGCTCTATAGACATGCACTACCAATAAAATACAGGTTAAGTTTCCAGGCTCCTCTCTTGTCCTGAAATCTCCTAAAAGACAAAATTCCAGTGCCATCTAGTTCTGAACAATTAACTAAGTCACCATCCTGACAAAGTCTGAGAAGTGACAGCTTTGCCTTCCTGCATGAATTAGGTGCCAGTGGAATCTAAATCTAGGACAGCAGAAAGCAAATCTATTAATTCCAACACACTTCCCTTAAATTGTCATGAGCTTCTTTTACAACATAGAACCCTATAATTGTTTAGACTGGAAAAGCACTTTACTCTGCCCACATCCCCAAACTTCTGTTCGTATCCCTGCTTTATCAGTTCTGATAGATACACTGATATAAAAAATATAAATATAAAAAAGACATGACATAAAAAAAGACAAGGATGCTGCAGAGTTACAGACAGAGGAGCAAAATCCCCCTGGACATTACGGCAGCCAAAAAGAGAAGTCCGTCCACAAATTCCTGACCAGCCAGGTGATGGGCTACCCTGCCACAAAGGGACACTAAGAAAAAAGTAGTATTAACATCAATAAATAATCGAGATTTCTCAAGGGTTTTAGTTGCACTAGTAGAAGGTCATCCACAAAACCCTGTGCCCTTCCTCTTGCAGGTTTGACTGAAGAAAAATCACCTGATCACACGCTTCTGCCACGGGACCTTTAGTTGTTTATGCAAAAGATGGATGGCCCTGACTGGAGGGGCAGCTACTCAATATTTTGTTTTATTCTTACTGTTAGCTCTGTGGGCCTATGCATTATTTACTGCACACTATGCAAACTGAGCTCCACAGAGAGAATTATTAATTTCCTCTCAGGTTTCACCACAGCTATAGAATTTCTGGGCCTTCACCAGCCCACCCCAGAGCTCTGTGCTCAACCCTGTCCTTTCAGGCACTCAAAGGTTAAGGATTAACCCACGTTAACATCATTCCCCATTTGCAGCTCAGGGATTTCGGGGTGCTCGGGGCTCTGCATGGACAGCAGCACGGTTTGCAGGTGTGATGTGACCCCCAAATCCCTTTTTGGGGCCCCACCTCAGCCCCCCCAGGGTAAGAGCTGATGCTCCCCTGCCACAGCTCCCCAACAACTCACCCACGAGCACTCAGGAATTGTGACACAGAAATAAGGCATCACATGCTTAACACTCCTCCTCTCTCTGACTGGTACATTATGTGCTTCTTTAGCACCTACAAATCATAAATTGCACTTCTAATTGGGTTTTGTTGTTTTGTTTGGGCTGGGTTTCTGTTTGCTTGGGGGTTTTGGCAGAGGTTTCTTGTGGATTTGTTTGTTTGGGGTGTGCACTGTTGGTTGGGCTTTTTAATCCCACGCTCACTATTTGCCCCTAGGTTAGATAAAGTCTAAATGTGGATTTGGGGGTGAGGGGGATTTGGAGGGGCACATGATACAATCTTGCCTTCACCCTGATGCTGTTGATATTTAACAGATAATCAGATTAATTAAAAAACAGCAGAGAAGCATTAGTATGTGTTATCACTTCTGCTAAATACAGCAACATCACTTTTTTTTCCTCTCTATACCTCCTCTTCTTTTCCCTCTTCAACAGCATAATAATAAAGTCAGAAATTTAGAGGAAAAAAGCCTGCAAAAAGTGGATTGTTCAATTTTTTTTGTCCTGAGCAAATTAAAACTACTCAGACAGCAGTTTCCACCATTTCCTCTGGGACACAATTCCACAGCCTCATGGATCTGCAGTAAGATTTTTGTAATGCCCAAAGTAATTCTTTTCTTGTTTTTATCTCATGCTAGTCCTTTTAATGCACATTAAATATTTCTCCCTTATTCCCTTTCCTTCCCTCTGAGGTATGCTCCCCTTCACAGCTCCATTCTCAGTTAGAGAGCCAGAAATTAAATGGATTTAGATACTGTAAATCTTTGTTCAAAAGAGGAGAAATTGCTGTCAGTTGTGTGTACTCTAAATATGTTAATTTGTCACTCCTGGAAATAAGAGGATGTTCAGGAGGAATATTCCAGGCAGAAAAAAAACATCCTGACATATACTTTTTAAAATACAAACACAGCAGGTGGGATATTCTGCCCTCTGTGCACTTGCTGCTTTTTAAACCCACGGTTCAGTTTGATGCAAACATGCCATCAACTGCCAGTCAGTCCTCTCAACAATCTCAGCATTAATCACCCCCAGATTTCTCTCCTCCACTCAAAAAATCACTTTGTATACACCTTTGCTCTGCATTTACACTGCAGTACTACTCAGGATTTCTGCTTGAGATTCTCAATTCTGACTTTTTTTAAGAACTGAAAATTTGAAAGTTTACCATCACTAAGCAAAAAAAAAAAAAACTTATAAAGGAACTACTTCTAAATTTTCTCAGCTTTAATGGAAATTGCATGTGAATTCTGAATGATGAGCGATCTTTCTGCCATCCCCTACATGAGGAAGAACTCTGTGGGTAATCCAAACACTCTCCTGTATTCTCTCCAGTGATTCTAGCATGAATTACACTTGGCAAGCAGGATGATACAAATTTGGGTTTTATGTATTGTTAATGCTGCTGTTGTTTCATGTTTTCAATACCTGCAAGTCACTCTGAAGTCAGTGACCACTGGGAATTACACAAAAGGACACAAGGAAATTAAATATTTCTTTCACTGGAAAGCTCATTTATTGAGCATTCTGTTAGCAGTGGAAGTTCATCAGCATGGAAGAAAAACCTCTTAAAAAGCCAAACAAACAAAAAAACCCATCAAAAAAAACCCCACACCAAAAAATCACACCAAAACCCAGGAGTGATTCAACACAGACAACTGCCAAGTGACCTTCAGAAACCACCAGGTAACATTCCAAAACATTACTTCCCAGCCATTATCAGAAATATCTTTGCTTTATTACTAGAAAATCAAAGTCCAAGGGTAAAGCAGACGTCCAGCGCAGCTGTACCCTGTATGCTAATTTTTGTACAATAAATATGCACAGAAATCTTAATAAATGCATTACAGAACATGGCAATCTTTGGCACATGGAAAAGCTTTATTACAAAAGATGCAAAGTTGAGTGTTTACTTTAAAAGGGTTATTTTTGCTTGGTAAGTTCATTTAAGGACAATTAATTATACTTTCTTATTTTTGCAGGCTCTGGCCTTGGCAGTCTCCAGGGTTATCCCTGTGCCAACAGAGACACTGTTTATTTCCAAGCTTTCCACTCCTCTGATCATTCCTACCACGTGCTGATAGCTGTTAGTACATACACCATCTCCCATGTTTTAATCATAAAAATATTTACTGTTTGCGTAGGAAACCCTATCGCCAACAACAAATTTATTCAGGAAGCTGGGGAAATGCTTCGACCAACATTTGCATAGCAAAAATCCCTCTAAAAACGAGATTTATTTATTTATTTTAACCTATTATTTTTTACTAGATCACATGGATTTATTCTCCCTGATTCACCCTGGAATGTCTGAAGCTCAAGAACTGCAGGGAAGTGCCTGGTTTAGAGCAGCTCTTTTTCAACAAAACCATTATTCAGATGGTATTGGGGGGAAACTTTGAGTGGGTCTAGATTTAATTTATCCAAATGAATAAATTCCCACTCCCCCAAATGAAATAGTGGGTGCAATGCAGCATGCCTGGCAAGCAAGTGTTTGTGCACAGGAGTGCCATGAAGGCCCAGGGATGCAGGCAGCCATCCAGCCCTGGCTCTCTTTACCTGCCCTGCCAGGCAGGAGAGCAGCAGAGCCTCAGGGCACCTTCCAGAGAGGGGATGGATAAGTCAGTGCTGGCCACCTGTGAAAAACCAGCTTCACTTCCCTGGTAAAATTTAAAAAGTTCAATAAAAAGATAACAGGAGACAGAGATAAAGCAAAGGGTTAACGGCCGGGTGCGTGGCATTCAGCCAAGAGCACACCTATCATCTTGGAGATGCTCCTTAAATACCTTTTCTATTACATCAGCCTGCTGCATATTCATAAATTATGCATATTCATATTTCCCCACAAATTAGTTTACATATTCTAGGAACCGTTTAGCTTGGCCCCTCCCTGGATCTGCCTTTTTAGAGCATTGTTTCCTGGCTGTGGTTGCAATCCATCTTCATCATCACCTCCAGTTTGGGCCTGGGTCCATACTTTCCACAGACAGTGAGTGTTGATAGTTGGCCTGTCAGCAGCACGGTCCCCTTTACATGTTCACTGGATGTTATCCCAGCCAAGCAGACAGTTCAAGCATCCTATATCAGCTATCACCACTATGCCTAATTTTGCTAAAAGCAGAAATAAACTCTATATTCATACAGCAAAGCTAATTTAACATTATACACATAGCATTTATCTTAATACTTGCAAAAAGCCAACAATATAATATGTGTTTATAACAAACCCATCTGGAAGTCAAATCCATTAGGTGATCATGCCCTGTGCAGCCAGAGCCAGCAATGCAACACAAAGTATCTGTCCCAACAGTGAAAGGCTCAAAAGCAGCTCTTTGAAGGGAAGGAGCAAAGATGAGTGATTGGTTTTAGGTGGGTGACGGCTCCTGGATGTTTCATTAGGGTTGGCTGCTGCACAAATTGAGGCACATCTGGAGCTGCCTGGCACAGGCTCTGACCCAGGCCCAGTGATGCACTGAGGTACTCAGAATATCCTGATCAGACACTCCGATAAGGCTGCAGAGTGTAAATATAACAGGCTTTTCCTTTCACATGCTTATTCCTTTCCATTACTGAAATAAACAGTGTGCAACTGTCGTGTGAACACTTGAGCAGAGCTATGAAATACCAGCTGAGCTGGAGAAACAACAGGAAGAACTGCTGCTGGCATGGTTAAGGCTCTTAAAATATTAGCAACTGGCAAATATAACATAAATATACACTCTTCTAAGCAAACTTAGAATGGGCTGGTGGTAAATTCAAAATATTCACATCAGTTTGGTTTGTGAAGGGAGAGCTCAATCACTGTGAAATTAAAGAAAAGAACTAGGTGCTGTATCGCACATTTCAACCTATGGAGCAAAAAATTTGCTCACAATGACTCTGGCGGACATTTAGCTTAAAGAAAGGGAGATTCTGTAAGTGCCAGCCGCCATCCCAGCCTGAGAGCAGCCCACCTCAGAGCTTTATTTAATGTCTGATTCCTCACTGTTTCTGCTCTGGCCAAGTCCCCTTTCCTATTTCTCTTCCTGCTGCTATAAATTTACCATATCCTCCTTCCCATCACACTCTGCATCACTAACCCCACCCAAACACCAGGATCCTGTCAGCTGCCACCCTTCTTGCCAGACTGTGGCACTGCTCATGCTTCTGCTGCTGTTTCTATCTCTCCCTTATACAACCACAAAAGAAAACGCTCTTCAGAGTATCAAAAAATCCAGTAATTTGTGTCTCTAAAGCATTTAGCAGTTGGCTCTTCAAGTGTTCCTAAGTTAGTACACAACAAAGCCATCCCTTCAGGTTCAATAAACAATTAAGAGGGAAAAGGGAGTCTCTATTAAAGAGGCTCATTAGGAGAGAGGAGCTTGTACCGCTGCAAAACGGGCAATTGCCTCTTGAGCCCGCAATGAGAAGGTAACAACGAGGAGGTAACGAGCACTTCTGCTCGGCCACTTGACAAACACACCCAAGCTAAAGGCCAGGGAAAGCACAGAGCAGACTTTCTAGAGAGATAAACCTCTTTGGAACAGGTGGACGTGAATGGAAAACACCAGAAATAGCTCATTATTGCTTATCTTGGTGGTTTTCCTAAGAACAAATTAGTAAAAATTCTTGGTCCCGACCCAGAGCAGTGGTGTGGAGTTAATGGACACAGCCTCTTGGCTTAGCTGGTTGGGGTTTTTTAAATCTACCTCTCAGCCACACACCTCTGCAGAAACATCAAAACCATGAAATATTTCCCTGAGAAATGACTGACTGTGGTAGAAACACACCGCACTTTACACTTTCAGCAACAACCGTTCCCATTAGAGCGCTGAATTCCCACCTAGAAATGCAGACTGAGATTTGGGCTGCCCGCAGTAAGTGGGTACATGTTGACAGCAAATCCCTTTTCTGGAGAAATGAACCATCAAGCTCAGCAGCTTCCCGCCTTGCTGACAGGAGTGCTCTTCTGCTTATCCAGCAAATGCTGCCTCGCTTCCAGTAAACATTTCTAAAGGAAGAAAGGCCCATTATAGAGCAGTCAGATTGCTTTAATTCCCTTCTTCCTCCCCTGCTTTGTGCCCTACTTCTACTAGTTGGTTACAATCACACAGGCTTTTCACTCCTACAAATCATCATTATCTTCTCAAATAAACAAAACCACGTGGCACCATTACCATCCCTGACTCCAGACGTTGCCATAAAAAAAAAGAGCCTGAAAACCCACTTCACAAAGTTGGTATATTTGCCTATTTAGGATTTCTTTTCTCCCCTCTGCTATTGAGGGCTCACCTTTGAGTCAATACTAAGGGACAGAAGATTCACACATGTTCAGGTCAAGGCAGCAGCAACAAATTCAGCAGTGCTGAAGTCAAAAGCACAATATTCCAAATCTATCCTGAGCTCAGCATGAAGCCCTACTTCTGCTCACACAGGTAATGATACTTTCTTCAAATTCAAAGACGGAAGGATTGATCCTCAACATAAAAATGGATAAACTCTGGCTGAAGTGGCAATGCTCTTGATTTTGTTGTTCTTCACAGCATTGCAGAGGGCAAGAGTGGAGCAGCCCTCCTTCACTCTACAGCTGAATTCACAGCCAGGAGCTGCTTCCCAGTGATTCAACACAGTCACTACCAGGAACGAAGCTGAGATTGACAAGGATGTATGTGGAAAAAAAAAGTGATAAACTCTGTTTCCTCTGTAAAGCCAGATCTGAAGCCGTTTCAGCTAAGAAAACATGAGATACGGGACACTTTGAGCACTTCCAGCACAAAGGGAACAGCATGGCTGAACAAAGAGCTTTGCGTAACCGGAGGTTGCTCAGGCTGCAGCACTGATCTGTGCCCACACAACATCATCAGCTGTCAAACCCCACAGCCTTCCTGAGAGATGAACTCAAAAATATCAAGGAACAAGAGCCAGGTCCCATCCTCCCGAAAATGCATAAGCAGCTCAATCATCCTTCAACTACATGAGCTGCACCACTTCAAACGGCAGCAGAATTCACCACGTTGGTTTGAATTCCCAAGGCTGCAGTCCCAGGGGGATCCAGCTGGAGAAAAGAAATCAAGCAACTGGCCTTGGATTGATTTACAAGCACTACTTAAAAGAAAACGAGAAAACCAGAGGAGACCCAGCACTAAGTAGGTTCTTTCTTCCCGGGGTGTCTTGTCCTGTTTTACCAGGACTTCCCAGAATTACATCATCTCTAACTGGGGCATTAAACAACACCTTAACAGCCTTCTTTCTCCAGAGAGCCTTGTTTTCTTTAGCTGAAATGTCTTTCTTGTCAGCATTTTTCTCTGGAACACGCGATGCCCTGACATCCAGTTTACAAAGTATTTGACATCTCTGAACTGCAGTGATAGATGGGATGTATCCACTGGATATTAAAAAACAAGCAGGACTGATTAAATGATGCATGGTCCGATTAAGACACAGTAATTGTCTCCTTTGCCGTGAAGATATATGATCTTTAGGGCTCACAATAATAAACCCTCTTTTTGTTATGTAATGACAAGAGCACAGAAAGACAGGACCAGGCTGTGAGAAGTCCTCAGTGATGCCATCAACAACACTCACCACCTGTTTTTCTTTGACTTTGCCTGGAATGGCATTCAAAGGTAAGAGAAGCACCAGGCCAGGAAGGTGGTAGGATAAGAGGCAGGTAAGGATGTCTCAAAAAAAAGCAGAGACCATCTAAATGAAGGTACACCCAAGCAGTACAATCCAGCACAAACAGGGGAGAGCACCAGCTAAAGAAAAAAAACTAAGAAAATTAGGAACTGTAAGAGGTATAAAAAAAGTGACTCCAGGCCAAATACATTGGCTTAAATGAGCCAAGTAATGCTGCTCCATAAAAACCTCCCAGAAATACCTTAAGAGCCATATACTATCTTCTTATCAAGAATATGAATACAGAGCCAAGGAATGTCAACCCACGAGCCCTTCCTCAAGGGAGTGGAGCCCTCTGCTACTGAGGCAACGGGAGGCACAGAAAGTTTCCTGCATCACAGATGGAGACCTGGACTACAACTTGTTCACAGCAGCAGGTGACCCCTGTGTGCTGCTGCTATTTCAAGTACATGTCAGGAAAGTCTCATCTATGAATGTTCCTATCAGCATATTTTGGAAGCTCAGTTACATATTTAATCTGTGCATTACAAGACACCGAGGAAACAGACTGCAGCAGTTTCCATAAAAAATTAAGGACTGTCTCTCTAGAAAGACAGAGGGCTTTATATAGCAATGCACACACACATCCTGCTGCTTGTCACCCAAACTGTAAGAGTTTGTGGGGATGTCAACCAGGCTGCAGGATTTCTGTGCTAAAGCAGAAGTATTAACACTCTCATCAGTGAGCAAACCCATGTATACAAGCACATTTTGGTAGGTGGATTTCAGACAACATTTGCTATTTTTATTCTTTTTTAAAATTAGGGCCACGTTAAATCAGTCTCGAATTTGCACATTGCCAAAATATTTAAGTTCCAGTGCACACCTCTCGATTGTGCATTCAGCGTTTCCTATTCAAGCAAAGAACAATACCTGCCAATACACATTCGTGCACCTCACTTATAAAATCACAATGAAAATCACCAGAGGCATAAAACAACTATTATGATAAATAATGAGCTTTAAAAAACCCACACCATACATACAGAGAGAATCAGACACTGATCCTTCTGTGCTGAATGTTATTCAAGAGGATTGTCAGAGCCATGCTGAACAGATCAATTTATTTCCCTTTCTTCTCTCCACTTAACTGGATTTCATATACAAAAGTAATTGTTCCTATAAGAAACAACCCTTGTCCGTGGCTTTCGAGGTTCAAAGCCCCAGACCTACATCTTTACTACTATTCGGGTTTCCATGGCAACAGATGGTGGTGCCTTCTGAAAAAAATATACTTTAATATTCTACAGTAAGTGCCCCGAGTCATTCCCGTAATATTAATGAAAACTAGAGCACGTGGGCCTGCACGCAGAGCATAACAGACTTTAAAAGTACAATTAAACAAGAAAAACAGAGCTCAGGGACTCGCAGGAGGGTGGATGGTTAAAAAGGGCTCTGCATTTGTAAAAGAGAAGGATTATCCCTCAGAGATTCACAAACGCCTTTATACACACAGTGACCTTTCGTTGCCGCTGTCGAAAGAGGCAGTTTCACAACATCACCTTCTTAGGATTAATTGTTTATGTATTAGAAAACAAATCGAGCCAGCCGGGGATAAAAATAAAGTGGAATTGTGGCGCTAACAGCTCCCCAGAGGGAGAGGGAAGTGATTATTGAGTTAAATGGCTGCATTGTTAACAACTGCCACACACAGCAGCTCGCTCAGAAAGGCCCGTTCTTCACCGCCAATTTATTGACAGCAAAACCTGAGCAAATTAACTCCTACTAAATTACGGCTTCCCCCCAAAAAATGCCCTTGCACTTTGCTCCCTTTTCATCTTCTCTGCTCCCTGTGTAATGAACTCTCGGGAGCAGTGACTTTGCGAGGTGGCAGCAGCCCTTGGGAACAGCCAGCCACACACCCAGCGCTGGGCAGCTCTGCCAGCACAACAGGGAGGAGGACAGGGGGAAAGGAGAAACAAGCACTGCCCTCAGAAGAGAAAGTGTTAAATAATCCGGTGTCCAGGTCAACAGCCCCCATGTGAACCCTCTGTCCTACTTTCTCACCCCGGATGCTTTTCCACAGCTGCAAATTACTTTAATCTCTCTATTTATCCCCCTGTTGTGCTAAACATCCTCGCAAAACAGACAATAGTAAAGTGTGCGGCAGCTGCAGGAACACCCCACATGTTTTAATGAGAGAAAAACCGCACACGGAGTGTCAGGAGAAGAACTTCCCTCTAAGTAAAGCTCCTTCAGTTCCAAAATCCTGAAAGAACTGGGAACCACTATCATTACCTGGTGCTACTTCTGTGTCTGGCACGGAGAAGTAAAGCATTTAAATTAGCAGCTGTGACCCTAGCGCTGACAAAAAGTTTAGAACCTCGAAAAGCATATGCTGAGTTACAAATAAATACCGAGACTGCAGGGAAGGGGAAGTAATTGCTGGAGAGAAGAGTTATAAATAGAGCGATAGAGAAATTACATAAAGAAATGAGTGTTAGCCAGCTCTCTCAGGATGAAACGAGGTACAGGGAGAAGCCATGAGCATTCTGCTCTCTTTGTAGTATTCCTAATTTTACATTGGACGTTATACCAAGCAGCAGCAGCTGTGCAAATCGGGTAGGAGCTGACTACATTTCGTCTTGACTCGTGCCTCTCCTATTTCCTAGTCCGGCGATCACTTAAGAAAATAAATTAAAAAAAGACAAAACACCCAGCCGACAACTTGCACAGTGATTTTTCGGGATGTTTAACAAAAGGCTGCTGTATGAACGCAGTAGGCTTTGAAAAATAATCGGAGACGGGAGGTATTTGCATCCTAAAAGTTATGGAGAGAGCACCACCTGATGGAAGAAGCTGAAACACAGTGATGGCATTAACTGGAACCACTCCAAACTTCACCGAATTTTCAGGGACAAAGTGCACCTGCATAACTTTGCTTTTCACCATAAGAAAAAAAAAAAATCAGCTACGGGGACACAGTCCAAACCGATACACTTCATAGAGGGTATTTTAAGAGTAGAAAACTTCCTCGTAATTTCAGTACTACCAGCAGCTCAGAAAACAGTTACTACAATCAGTGTCTCTTACTCTGGGTGGTAGGACACACACTCAAATAGGAGGGAGAAGGGGACACTAATGATTAAAGAAATCCTCTCACAGTTACTATTTCCACTGATAATTAAAATATTTCACGGCTTTCCTAAAAATACTTGAAATATGGTAAATTTTCATGTGTTTAGCTCATATTACATTATCTCCCTCAAATACAAAGTGCCTTCTGCCCCCTTAAAACTTTGCTATTTTCACAGAACGCTCTTCTTTCCAAGCATCTGGCTAAATGATTCATCAAAAGCCCGGGATCTAATCTCAATTGATATGACAAGTGTCAAGAACACGAAAGCAGTTGGAAGGGTAGAGAAAAGGGGGGGGAATAAATAGCTCCACATATTGCTTACTCAAGGAAGCAGTTATTTAACTAGGTTAAATTTCCCAGCCTCTCTAATAAATCTGTGCTTTGTGCAGTTGCCTAGCAATGTAAACAAGATCCCGGTGGTGTCAAAGCCAGCCGGGTTGATGACAACACCTCCCCCGGTGAGGGTCTGCCCGGCCCTGAGCCCAGCCTGCACCCAAGGGCTCGGGGAAGGTGCGCACGGTGCTCAGCATCTCCAACAACGCCACTGCTGCTGCTTTAAAACAGCGAGACAGAGTCACTCAAGCTGCTTCAAAAACCCTCTCGTGTTTGAGATGAACTCAACTTAGTTGCGTGCCTCCAGCATGGCTAAGTCACAAGCAATAAGAAACATCCCTGTGTTAGGCGGCATAACACAGGGAAATTTTACCCGTCTTAAATATACAGTTAGTTTTAAAATACTTTTTTTTTTCAAGTCAAGAGAGAAGAAAGCTATAACTGCTTATTTTTTAGCATGAGCACAAACTGCGGGGAGAAAATTAATGTATTACAAGAGCCAGGATAAAAGCAAGACCCATGTAGCTTTGGATTATCCACAGAATAGCACAGGAGAAAGCCAGCTCTATAAACACCTGTCATCTTCAAGTAATTCAAACTATGCCTAAAGGAGCCCGTAGGAGTGGGAAAATAGCCGGCTACTATTACTGTACACATGCCAGGGAGCAAAGTACTCCCTAAGATCAGCGACACAGAAAGTGACAATTGGGAAGGAGCCGACCCGAGTGGCTGAGCCCCCCGAGCAAGTTCCTGGAGCTATGACATGCAAGTGGTGAAACAGCTGCCACGAAACTTCCCAGAGCAAGCCCAGACCCCTTTCCCTGACAGGAGGGGAAAGGCAGCGGCTCCCCCCGCGCTGCACATCCCGCAGGAGCCAACTCCTGCCTTGGGCTCCAAACGCTCTCTACCACCCAAAACCGCCTCGCGTATCGCGAATCCCAGAATAAAGGCGATGCTGTCACCTCTTGCCACGCGCAACTTTAGCAGGAGCGACCCCCCAGCCCCGGCGGGACCCCGCGGAGCCCCGCACGGCCGGGCAGAGCCCCCCGCATCCCCGGCGCCTTCGGAGGCGGCGGGAACCGCGGCTGTGCGCTGCCGCCGGCCAGCGCCTTCCGAGGCGCCTCCATCCCCTGCCGCTCCCCGGATGGCACCGGGAGCTCCCCGCGAGGCCGCGGGGCCGGAGGCGCGGACGAGGCGAAGAGTTCGGGCTGCCGGGAGAGCCGCCCGCGGCGGGGGGACCCGGGGGATGAACAGCGGGGCACCGGCCGGGCGGGCATCACTCACCTGGGAAGACCTGTCCGTCCGCCCTGGGCAAGAGCTGCAGGAAAAAGACGATCGCGGCGACG
>VYXD01004737.1:306334-352011 GCA_013397195.1 Hylia prasina | reverse complement strand
AACACAAAACAAAACAAGACAAAAAACCCCCAAACACCCCCCCCCCACAAAAAAAAACCAACAGTATAACCTCATACTTATTCTACAACAGTATAATAAGTATAAGGTTAATCAATGAAAAACGGCAGAGTTGCCTCAACTACTCCAGCTTGTGCAACTTTGGAAAGCACAGTTTGCCAGAAAGAAAAAGCCAGACATCTTCAGCACTTCATGCACATGTGAACCTATGGCAGGTTTTTCACTTCTGTTCTGCAGATATAAAAGCAGAACCTGTCACTGTGTGCATGTACCCCAGAAGTACAGAGCAGAGATAAATGGGAAAGTTTTCCACATCAATTGGTTGGCCAGGCATTGGGAAGGGCTGCCCAGAAAGTGGGGGAATCACCATCTCTGCAAGTGTTCCCAAAATCCTGTGGATGTGGCACTGAGGATGTGGATTAGTTGAACGTGGTGGTGCTGCTGTGTTGACACAGTTGGACTTAATGATCTTTAAAGGTCACTTCCAGCCTCAGCAATTCCATGATTGGAACTTCGCTAGAAAGTGCAAGAGGCCTAAAACATTAGGAATTGCTTTAAAAGTAAACCAGTTCCGTTAAAATTAATGATGATGTGCATTAGCTCAGAGTAAACCATAAATTGTTCCCTTATTCTCATGAGCTGTACCCAGGGGATTTGAGCCCACGTAAAGAAAGCAGCTGAGCACTGGCAGGAGGTGGAAGCCTTTCTTCTTCCTGCACAGCAGGCAGAGCACCAGCCCCTGCAATGTGCCAATGAATTGTGACTAAAGAGTCACATCCATTATGCACTCAAACATGGAAGTTTTCAAGTAAACTACATGGAAAAGTTGCAAATTCTACAGCTCCCATTTTTAATGGATCGCTCATGAAGCTTATCTAATAAAATCTACAGAGAAATTTATAAGCTAACATAATGATAGCAAATATTTTTTGTTAGGAATTTACTGCGGTGTTACAGCCAAGCATAAACTTTATCAGTTACTTGGAAAATATAGAGTGCCATAAAATAAAAGTAATTAGAATTAATGTATCTTCACTCTCCCCCCCTCAAAAAAATATCACTTAATTCCTTTTTAAGACATAGCCATTCATCAGGGTTCATTAAGGCCATATTTTCCTCAGTGCTGTGTCATTAACAGTCATTAGCAGAGAGGCAGGAATACGGTGTCACATAGCAGAGCTGTAGCAGCTTGGGAAACAAAGGAGCAATCTCCTCCTCAGGCCAACGTGGTGTTAGGGACAAAGGACCTGCAGGAAACAAAACCCCACCCATTCCTTCACTATTTAATTCAACTTTCTCTCCTCCTTTGACCATCCCATCCCATGGCACAGTCCATCTAAAGGTGTCTGGGTGCACAATTAACATCTGTAGACACCCTCAGGACTTGCACAAGGGTGCAAAGCCTCCCCTCTACATTTCCCACGTGATGGGTCTTCATCTTCCCTATTCAGGAGCTTGAAACCTTCCCTAAAGCCAAGTTCACCAAACCCCCTGGTCCTGCCATTTCAGTGGCCAACTCTTCGGGCCTCTTGGACCAAAACAGACCCAAAGCCTGAGGGGTGGAGGCAAGGACTGCTCCCATTTATCTTTCCCCATTAATGTTCTCCTACAGGCTGTAGGTTTGCCACAGTCAGCACCATCAGCAGATGCAACATATCCTACAGCAAGGACTTGCCTTTCTGTGCAAGCCTGTATTGCCCACTGAATTCCTACAGCTAGCCTAAATTCAGCTTTTAGAAATAAAACAGCTCAATAGCTGACAGCTGGCCAAAGTCACAGCATATCCCAGAATGGTTTGGGTTGGGAGGAAAGTTAAAGCTCATCCCATTCCACATCCTGCCATGGGCAGGGACACGTTCCACTGTCCCAGGCTGCTCCAAGCCCCGTCCAACCTGGCCTTGGACAGTGCCAGGGATCCAGGGGCAGCCACAGCTGCTCTGGGCACCCTGTGCCAGGGCCTGCCCACCCTCACAGAGAAGAATTGCTTCCCAATATTCAATTTAAATCAATTCTCTTCCAGTTTAAAGCCATTCCCCCTTGTCCTGTCCCTCCAGATCCCTCTCCAGCTCTCTTGGAGCCCCCTTAGACACTAGAGGGGCTCTGAGGTCTTCTGGAGCCTTCTCTTCTTCAGCCTGAGTAACCCCAGACCTCATAGGAGAGTCCTTGGAGCATCTTTGAGTCCAGGAGCATCCCTTCCCAAGGCAGAGCAGTGAACAGAGGTGGCCATCAGATACCAAAACCTTTTAATGGACCACTTGTGGTATTTTAAGACTGGACTTGATAAGGCTGCTGAGAGCTCCCTGTTTCAGACAAGTGTCACATGAATAAATCTGTCTTTGTAGCTTCCTAAACAATCACATAAAGTGCCTTTGCCTCGGTAAGTGCTTGTAAAGCAATCAAGAACTGATATGATAACCAAATGTTTCTCTAATAGTAATTATGATTCTTTGAAAAAAAAATCCTCTAACACTAATTTATTTTCTACTTGAAAGCCAATCTTGCTAGTTATTAGATATTCTCCTTCCTATCACAATCAGTAAATTATTAAAGAGCTGACCAGGCTTTGTTTTAAAATTATTCTCTTATGAAGCTCCCTGATATATTTACCCTGAACACTGAATGATTTTGGGGCCTCTAAGGACCCATGAATGATTTCTATTTACTACCTTTAGCAAAAAGCCTGTGTAATTAGCAGCAGGAATTTCACTTGAATCACAGCTACTGGTGATATTTCCAGCTCACTTACACAGAGTCTCTAAAAAAAAATAAAAATCATAATAAAAAACCCCTCTAAACAACCAACAACACAAAGCTCTAAGCTTCTGATGGGAGAAAGCATTTTAGCCTAGGAAGTTACTAAGTGGCTGTGCACTCAAAGATGTGTAAAGAATCAGTCCCCTACTGGGAACCTGGCAAGGCTCCCCGTGCCCAAACACATCAGCTTTACCACCTAATAGAAAATAGCATTTGAGAGAGTTCTCTGA
This sequence comes from Hylia prasina, assembly GCA_013397195.1. Lineage (NCBI taxonomy): Eukaryota > Metazoa > Chordata > Aves > Passeriformes > Sylviidae > Hylia > Hylia prasina. Next base: position 349,009 of record VYXD01004737.1, on the reverse strand, counting down.
AAGCACCTCTCCTCATTTCCAGCCCTCCTGCCACGGCAGTGTGTGGCTATCACACTCCCACTCAAACCAAGTGCACAAATTCTCCTGATTATCCACATGACATATAGGCACACCTAACCTTTTTAAAGCTGCTTCTTCAGCTACCATCTTTTTCTACATATTCAAGTACTTTATGAGAACTGTGCTGAGCAGAGCAGTGTCATTATCTTCATGTTACAGACAGGAAAACAGAGGGGTCAGGTTCTGCCAACACACTGAAGAGGTGCAGAGGTTCTAGAACTAAACCATGTAATTAATACCATGTTATCAGTATCCTTATGGCTCACAGCAGTCAAACAAAACCCATGGGTGGGAAACTTAGTGAATAATCAGGGTTTCCTTCCAAAGGCCCAGCTTTTAGTAAAAATATATGGAAAGGTTTCAAGTATTTGTTTAAACCAGCTTCAGACAGACTTCCCACGTGCTTGATTCACTTGATAGAGCAGTGGGTTTGTGCAGCAGTCCTGCCACCTCCCAAGAGCAGCTTATTCCAGAGCTGGATGCACAGCCTGGCTTCAAACCCCCCAGACTGCAGTGCCAAAACTGGCCTTCCATTAGCCCTGAGCAAGAATTGCGTTAAACCAGCTATTCCAGGTTTCTCTGCTGAAATAGCCATGCCCAGCTGAAATATCTCACTAAACAAAACCCATGAAAACTCCACGGGACAAGAGTCACATGAAGGAGCTAAATGGAAGCAAGAACTCCACAAATACGTGGAGAAATCAGTGTTTGCACAAAGATTTGAGAACTCAGTCAGTGTTTGTTGCACTTTTTCTATGCCTGTAAATAACCAAAGGCTACACTGCAGTTTGAAACCACCGAGTTCTGAGCCCAGGAAGCTGACACAGGATTGCCACCAGTTTGGGTGGATGCAGGACTGAATTCAGACTGGGCACCCAAACAGCATCCTCAGCTTTCACCTCACTTTTAATTTAAAAAGAACCAGCCAGCCCCCATACATAAAAAAATCAACATAAACAACCACTGCACTAAAATCAAGATCATAAAAACCCACCCCAAAAAAACCCCACAAACCCAGTCTACTTTACACCATACCAACAAAACTGACCTTGACATACTTTAAGTCTCAAATCAGAGTTTAGATTTTTATAGGGTTGGGGAAATTAGGGGTGCTTTTTTGTTATTTTAAAATCAAAACAGCATATATATCCAATTCATCCTGGTACAGCAGCACCAAATTCTGCTTCACCAGAAGAAAAAAAAATCAGTCCAGAAATTATCAGACTGAGAATTCTAGTTCAATACTCAATGTTTTTGTAGCTGCAGTAATTGCTTAAGGCTAGAGCCAAAAATAAACCTGTTCAGTCTGCAGTAAAAGCAATATCTTAACAAGTGAAATTGTAAAAGCACAACTTCCAAAATCTATGTAATCAGGGAAGGGAAGGGTTTACTAATTGCAAGACATGTTCAAGTGGCTCCCAGTTAGGAAGTGTTTCACCTCACCCCTATTGCTTGGGCCAGGACTGGGTTTCCCCTCCTTTAGCCTCCTAAGCACCCTGCCACTGGGGAAATGGGGGAAAATAAAATGTAGGTTATCTAGTCCAGCACTTGCATGTACATGACACCCCCATTACATTCTCTCATAGCCTTCCCAAAGTGCTGGTTAATACCACTGAAGTTTCCCTTACATGACAGGTGAACTAATTTTAGCCTTAAAGCTTAGGCAAGGCAAAGATTAAATTTCACTGTTCATGTCATAACAGCAACAACACAGCTCATACAAGGCAGAAGTCTTCAGCTCTGCTTCCCTCTGCAGATAAACAGACAAGATTTCCTCTGAACTTGAGGGCACAACCATAGCAAAGTTTATAAAAATCCAGTTCGCTCAGCAAGAACATCAAATTAAGCACTCCCAGTGATCACAAGCTGGTGCAACCTGAGCTCTCTGCAATATCTACTATCCTTCCCTCTCCAAATCCTAAATAACCATGTCCCTGAAAATAAGGAGCGCTCAGCATCAGGCCTAGAACACAATCCAGTTCTGTCTGGCACACATTTTGTGCTCCATGGTGTTGGGTATACACAATTCCACTTCAGCACCAAAACCCAACCATTTCTAGAAGTGAATTGTTACAATTTTGTTAGGAATACCAAAGGCAGTTTCTCCTACAAAGTCAAGAGCACTTACATATATATTCATGACACTTAGAAAAAAGAAATCAGGCTGGGAGTTTAAAGAGACTCAAAGGTAGCATTAAGCTTCCAGTAGATCCCAGTGAATTTAAAATTAATTCCCTTAGGTGACACTAGGAAAAAAAAACAACTTAGCAGTTGATTTGCTCCAAAATAAGCATCAGATTTCACTGGCTAAATGCCAGGTGGCTCCCATGCAATAGGTCAGTCAGAGTTGCACCAATGCTCAGGTGTCTGGGGAGGTTTATCCTCATCACCTCGGATGGGGTTAACATGGAGCCGGCATTCCTCACAGTAGGAGATGGAAACAGAGATTATTACTAACTAATAGAGGACAGTCAATGGACACCAGACTGTAAAATGGAGAATTACTGATAGAACAATCAAAAAGCACCAGGGAAAACCCACAGCAGAAGGGCTAAGTGTGACAGTGTTGTTGTTTTAAAGTGTAATGAGATTTTTATCATTGGCATGGGCCCACTGCTGCAGAAGAAGGGCAAAATTGTCAATAATGACAGAAAAGTTAAATAAATATTTCTGGTTTGCATTTTGAGCAAAGGAGGAGGATATACTTGTATCACTTGAGAAAGACAAAGTACTTCATGCTGCAGCTGCAATCAAGAGCAACTCAAAGGATAACAACAGGAACTTGCTGAAAGCACCCTGGGACATGGTTGACATGCTGGTGCTAATTTTAATACATCTCTGAAGACTGATAATATCATACCAATATCCATGTAAGGCAAGGGAAGTGACTCAGCTGCACAAAAACTGGTTTGCTCTGGGCTAAATCTTAGGCAAAAAAAAAGAAAAATGTGTCCAGCTATGTAACTGAGGGAAAATTTTGGGAGAGGAATTTTTAGAAGGTTGGGCTGATATTCCTTCATCAAGCTGACCCTGAAGGATGTGAGGTTTTGAGTGCTTTAAGGTGTTTGATTTAATAATGCACACAATTCCCTAATAGATACTGTAAGCTGTGAGGAAATTAAAACAGGATAAGGAATAGGGAGTTGGTTGCTCCACAGGAGCTGTGACCAGGGTTTTGTCATGAGCTCTCCAGCTCAGTGTATCAGGTATCACCTGTTTGTCAGCATTCTGGGGTAAAGCTCAGCACCTCCACTACAGGGCTCTGCAGAAGTGGGAGATGCTGAGCAGGAAGGTCTGTCCCACCCAGGAGCCTGGAGGGATTCCACAGGGGCACATCCACTCCCACAACAGCCATTTCTGTGCAGTTCCAGGCAGGGCTGCTCTAGAAAGGGCAGGAGTACTTGTGGAATGGGAAATTTTGGTAAGGGAGAAGTGGAGAGGGATTAATGGTTCATACTCTCAATAACAATACCAGCAATGAAGCACAAAGCCAGGAGTAAAGCACTAATGACCTGTGCAATTTTAAGGCTTTCCTGGATTTCTGAAACAGGAAGAGCAGCTCTTCCCACCACTGCATATGACAGATCGTGGTATGTTTAAAACCAGTTCACTGACAATATTGGAAAAAACACAATAAAAAGAAGTCAAGATGCTATGGAAAACATCAGGATATTTGTTTTAGGGCCAGAAAGTGTCTCAAAACAGAGTGACAAGAGATGACTCCGGTTATTTTATCAAAAAGATTGAAAGGGACTTGATTACAAGTGTGTCCTTGGGGATAAGATACCAGCTCCTAAAGAGCTTCTTAATGTAATAGAGAACAACATAACAAGGGGAAACGTCTGCAAGGCTCAATTAGACAAGTTGAAAAACTTAGCAAGTTTTCTGCTCTGCCCAACCACAATGAGGGAAAAAAAAAAAAAAAGAAGGAAACCACAAAACCTCAGCAACATTATTTCCACCACCACCACTCAATAAAAGTTACACCACTTGAAGCAGTGAAATAATCATTTGGGATGCTGAAGACCAAACTCACATGGCTGAGCTCTTGACTATGGCATATTGCTGAATTTATAAAGATACCTGTCTACTGAAATAGTGCCACAAAAATTACAGCACAGGGGGTAACACCTTGATTAACAAAACTCATTTCCAGATAAGCTTCTCTTAAGCAGCTAAACAGGATCTTATAATTCTGTATATGGCTTTATTCTCTTCTCTGCCACCATTTGTAAACACACACTTGTCTTCCTCTGCCCAGCATGCAGCTTTTTCACAAGCAAAACCAAAAGGAGCCCATGACGTTTCTACACCTTCCTGAAGACATTCCATACAGCTAATACCAACCCAGCGGGAGGAGTGCCCAGAATCAATAGGTGATAAAGAGCACTCAGAACATAAAAGCTCATTGCTCAGTGCTCCCCTGGCTCACTGCAGTGCCTGCACAGCTCTGCTCCCCCAAAGCCACCTCAGCTTGCTGGGAGCTCAGGATCTGTCCTGAAGGCTTCAACTGAGCCCTGGGGCAGGTGTTAACTCAGGTCTCTTACATCTTCCAGGCAGGTCTTGTTTTATTTTACAGGGTATTTTGAGTCTTTTGTGGCATCTTTCCTCTGAAAGGCTCAAGATAAATTGCAAGCCCTGAATAAGCACAGAGATAGCTATTCATGTACCTTTGTTCTCCAAATTCCCTCTATTCAAACCGGCACTGAGGAAAGAGATTGCAATTCTAGGAATACATTTTGGTAGGATACAAGCTGCTCTCACCAGAACTGAGCCTTGATCAACCATTCCTTCCTCTCTCTCTCAGCCTTCAGCTGGGATGTTGTGCAAACCAAGTTGCAGGTAGGAGCGAGTCATTAATGTCAGCAAGTTCCTGCTGTCTGCATTGCTGAAGAAAGTTCCCAGAATGCCAGCACTGACCTGCAGAGACTTTGTTCATTCCTAAAGACTCTCTAAAAACAGCGTGGAAACACCTGAGCCTGCACCTGTGAGGCCCCTGCTTTCAACAGAGCTGGAATCACCAGTGATGAACAATTCGGTTTCCAGCTGCTTTGTAGAGCTCCCCAGATCCAAGGAATATTTCAGATGCATCTCTAAAACACAGTTTAACACGCCTGTTATCATAGGCACTGCTACTGCGAGAGGTTATAGGATTTATAAGTTAAAATAAATGGCAAATTAGTGACAAATATGAGAATAGTCCCTGTGGCAGTTCAACCATTTAGACTTGAATCTGATACTATTTTTTTTTTCTTGACTGTGCATTGAAGTGTATTTCTGAATTCTTTTTAGAACCCCATAAAAATCCACTACTCTTTCAACAGCTACCCACCTCACCAGGGGTACAAGTTGTTCTGCTTGCCATTAGCTATTTAAGCCACCCAAATTAACAGTAATTGACTCAGAAAAGCCAATTTACATTTCCAGTTGCTCTAGGAAGCAAATTTACACCTTGGTCAGTACTTGACTAATCCCATTTCCTCTGAAAATTTGCATTTCAGACACACTCACCACCCCCTGCACCCAGAGCAAAGGTGCTGTGAATGAAAGCACTCCTTTCAAACCTTCCTGTAGCCAGAGTTGTGCCTGAGGTCAGCAAGTTGAGGGACACTCCTTTAAAACCGCTTATCTTGCTCTAAAACTTTAAAGATAAACTGTAAACTATTGAATTAGAGGATGATAAGACAGGCAGTTATTCTCAGATAAAGCCCAGCCACCCTAACTTTTGCTGACTTCCTGAACTCCCACTTGAGGCGAGGCTAATCTGATTGAAGGCAGTGATGGATTCCCACTGTGCCACCAGCCAGGGCACCCAGGGGCCTTGCAGAGAGACCTGCTCCTTCTGGAAAACCCACACTGGACAGTCTGCTTCTCCCAGGTCACCCTATGCCAACCAAGAATCAGTCAGTGTGGGAATTCTTTTAGCAAGCCCCTAATTAGAGGGGTTTTCCCACAGAATCCTGTGCCCAGGTTTGAAATGATGAGTGGAACTTGAAGCTTCGGTCTTCAAAGGTGTTTATTCTGTTTCTTATCTCAAGGTCTGTGTGCTGCCTTACACCAGGCTTAACATGCTGAGAGACCACGCTGGCAAGAACACCAGGCAGGAAATTCAAGGTCTTTCATAGGTCTCTAGTCCAATTAACTCTTAAAATTTAATATATTTACAATTTTATACCAATGATCACTACCTATTCTAAACATGTAATTTTTACATCAAATCCTTTCTCTGTGCCAGGTCACAGCAGAAGATGGAGGAGAAGAAGAAGAAGATGATGAGACACTGCCCATAATTCTCCATCTTGCTCTCATCTACCTCCATTCTAAAAACCCAAAACTACAAATTTTCACCCTGTAACAAACTAAACTACTATTTATTTCAAATCTCTGTTGTTTTTAATCCTTCTCTAACTGCTGAGAGTTTTTCCCATGGACTAAGGCCAGAGGCAATGCTTTCCTGGGGTCCCAGCCTGGGTCTCAGACCCCCCAGGGCAGCTGAAGGGATTTTCCCCGTGCCCTGGACTCCAACCAGTCAGCAAGTACAGGATTTGTGGGTACAGGAGTAAAATGGCAATGCTGGAGTGAGTCCAGGGAGAGAAAACTGCCTGTGGAATGCGGGCAAGACTCTGAGCTCCACCAGAGCTGCTGTACTTTTAATTATTCTCCCCATATAAAAAGCAGCAAGATAAGTCATCAGTTAAACTGGCAGAGCTTATAAAAGGCAAAAGTACATTAAAGTATAAATTATAAGGACAATGAAAATATATTGTGCATGGTACACGGAATCAGTCAGCATCCTTAAAAAAAGCCATCTAAATAAGCATCAGGAACACTGAAGAGCTACAATTCAATGTAATCCATAAAGAGACATTAAGTTAGTTGTGCTTACAGTCTGTGAAGAAAGCAGTTAAGATTCCCAGGCTCTTATCCAGCATAAACAGTGCTGCCCCATAGACTTATTTTTGCCTGGGAAAAAAAGAAAAATCTATAGTTTCTTTCCTCACCAATGAAAGAAGCATAAAAGAAAATGGTCAAACAGTTAATCTATTAAAGAGGCATCTAAATACTTGAAACAGATAAATCTGACAAGTATGAGGGGGTTTTTAAATGGTTAGATGGAAGTAAGGCTCAGTTTGAGAAAAATAATCATTAGGAAGTGCTGATATTTTAAGAGATTAGATTTATGCAAGAAAATTAAAAGGAAAAACTGAAGGCTGCCTTAAAGCAACAAAGGAGGAAGCGTGCAGCAGGCTGTCACTGAGACTTTCAAGTCCCTTTTATCCCAGATGCAACACTAACACAGCCAAGCAGCTGCTGGCTGTGGGAGAGGGGTGGAGGCATCATCCCCCACAGATCTGAAGGGCACAAACACCCAGCCATCAGCTGCAGGACAGCTGCTCCACCCCATATTCTGCCATTTAATTGTGCCATTGATAAAGCTGATCTAGCCATGATACCAGGATATTGTGACCCAGTTCACACATACAGATACACATCTATAAATTCAGCGTGCAACTCCACATAGGTTAGAGATAAAGAACACAAACTCGTGGGCAGCTCCTGGATGCAGGATGTTGTGCCCACCACAGCTGGTCCAGATGTGCTATCAGGGAACAGAGCTCTGTGCAAGCTGCCCACTGGTGCCCTGGCTTCAGGCTAAATTACACTTGCAATGGCATTTGCAGTATTAAAGCACTAGAAGAGTACTTACATCTTCTGCTTTAATTTTTGCCTTGCCTAATTTCAGAAGGCACAGAGGAGAATAATTCAGCAGCACAGTGCAGCCTGCATTAGTCAGGGTCTGGGCAATTAGCATCTTTAATAAAGACTGCTTGAGGATAAGGTATATTTGGAGGCAAAAAAAAATAAAATTTAAATTATCTGATTTTGAGATGCTTGGGATTCAAAGCAAAGCTTCCTGCTGTCTTCAAAGCATCATTGAATGTCAGTAAGAAGAGAAAAGTATCACTCTGTCTCTTGCTACAACATTCATTTATTACCATCCATTCACTCATAAATGTCAACGTTGTTTCACCCTCCTATTCCTCCTCATCCCCTTTGCATCCCCACTCCAAAAAAAATATTTATGGCCTTTCCTAATGAACCTGGTGTGATTTTTTACTGCTGGAGACTTAAATAAGGCAGAGTCCTGTGGTATCCTGCAGTGCAAAGGAAAAACACATGCATACATTATAGAAAACTGGCTATGTGCAATATAGAAGTCTTTATGAGGGTTAGATTTATTCCTGTTACTGCATAAAAGCAAAAAAAATGCACTGTGTTTCTAACAGATAGCACCACTTATACCTGGGAATGTAAATCCCACCACCACTGTGGAATGACAATAATTACAGAGCTGCACAGGCTTCCCCCAGCTGGCAGTGCCACAGTGCCCCAGTCCAGCAACAGAGTGTGGAATGTATTCCCAACTACAGTGCTTGGAAAATTTACTGAATCTCTTCACCCTATTGAATTACCATAAAGAGCTCTGTCAGCCTGATGACATTCATCAGATCAGCCTGATCTGGCAAATTTATACATTATCCTTTCCCTTTTCTTCTGCTAGCAGAGAAGGGATGGAGAGCAGACACACACAGATGGGCACATTTACTCCTGAGCTCTTCTAATCCTACCCACAGCATCAGGAACAAGAAAAACAGTAGTAAAAGAATTGTCATAGAAATTTGAGCATGTTCCAGCAAAGCATCCCCAAATTCTGCTTGTGAACAACAATCCTGGTTTCTAGGAAGGGGAGGAAAAAATGAGAATTATGATATACAGTAACAGGGTCAAGATCACACCTTGCTCATCCCTGCTGCTGTTTAAACAGGTTAATTTTGAAGGAATGGCCTATTGATTAGCAGTGCTCTTTGGAAACTGTGACAAATGACACTAAGATCATTTTTTAATGGCCTGAGAAGTCAAATAACTTTCCCATTGGCAAAGGAGAGCAACTGATGGCTTTAAAAGGGTACAAATCTGCAGGTTTGGCTCCTGAGCACCATGAGTGCCACAGTGACACAGCCAAGCAGCTCCATCCCTCCTGCTGGGCAGCAGAGAAATCCTCATCCCTGCTGAAGTCACCAGGGCCCCACTGAAGGATTAAGGGCTTCTCTGTGCCAGGTGCCACTTCCTTCCCCAAAATGCTCAACTCACTATGAGACAGAAGGACTCTGTGAAAAGCAAGCATGGGGGGAGGATCACAGGAGGATAATGATGTTTTCCCAGCTCATCTTAAGTTTTCCTCATACATCAGAAAACTCTGCCAATGAAGTAGTAGCTCAGTCTCAGCACCCAAGCTGTTCTTTAGCAGGACAGAATGCCTTCAAAAACACTTTGCATATGCAAAACTCTGCATCAGGCATTTGCAAACAAGCAATATGTAGGTTTTTAGACCAACTGTGTGACTTCTGTGGATGCACACTGACCATGGCTTGCCCAGACTGTGGGTGCCTGTTAACACCAAACTTTGCTCCAGACACAACCAGTGTTTGAGATATGGAGACAGGAGACATCACTGCTCAGACCCCTGGCAGATAACACCCATGTGCACACTCAGTTTGGCTGTAAGGATTTCACAGAGAACAGAAAACCCAACCAAGAGAAGCTTTTTCAACAAACATTTTTGATAATTGCATACATGGCAGGAGAAGATAAGAAGGGAGCATGAAAGCTGACTGCAGTTATCAGGAAGGACGAGACAGTTTGAAACGCTTCCAGTTATGGAAGTTCTACTGTAAGAACTTTGTCATTTCAATTTTTCTCATACACTTTATGGTGCTCTACATTTCTGTGAATTCTTATCTCTTCAGCCCAATGCCACAGGCTACAGGTCTGGAACACAGCCCAGTTCCCACTTTAGTCATCACAGAAGGGAGGGAATGCATCTCATGTCATAGCAGAGCTGAGCACTGCCACTTCCAGCCCCAGGGAGACCCTGCAGGATCTTCTGGCTCACCAAGCAAATGTGAATGTGAGGGGCATCTTCTTCCAGCACTGCTGCCACTTCTTTCTCCATCACCACTGCTGTTTAATTTGTCTGAGGAACCTCAGCGGAGGAACAGGGTAGTAACACAGCAAGTTGCTGGCTGCCAACCAGAGAAAAACAGCCCTGCAGCTGGCAAAGCCCAGGGTCTGTCTGTTGCTCCTCCAGAATGATCCACTTCTGGCTGGCTGACAGAAACCAGTGGGAACCCCCCACATCTCTCCATAGGATGCAGGTGGTAACTCACACCAAGCCTGGCTGCCCTCATGTTTGCTGTTTGGTCAGATGGACTCATTTTTAAACAGCACCCTCGGTGGGGCTACAAGTTCAAAACTCAACAGGATCTGCTTGGCACCATTTCCTTTCAAGGCAGAATAACCCAGTGTCACACTGCTTTAGAGGCTAAAAATCATGACAGCTTTCTCTGGGGGCTTCAAATAAGTCCCCACACATTTGGTTTCCTGACTACAGGAAGCTGGGATTGGTCACACACAGCCTCCCCAGCAGCTGTCAGGCTGCTACTGTCTCTGTCACCAGTTCCTGATGCATGGAAAAAGGATAATTTCTCCAATACTTGATAAAGCTCTTGAGATCCAAGTGCCATTTTGTTCATGTAAAGACTTTTCATCAAATTCACGTGCACAGGCAAAGTTTTTCATCTCTTTGCAGAGTTTGCTGCTTGCTGATTGCCACATTTAACTCATACTACACACAGCTCACCCAGGTCACCCTTTCAGGGGTGCAATCTGCAAGGAGCTAAAGCACCAACTCGAAATAAAAGTAGCGTGAAACAATATTGAGGAGAAAAAAGCAAAGGACTGAACAATGTAAGTGTCCTTGTGATGCCACAAAATTATAGTCTCACTCTTCAGTCTTTGTTTCCTTTTGTATCCATGCTCCTGGGGAGAGTGGAGGGAAAGAAAATAATTGAGTAAGTGTCCTTCCTAAGATGTTTGCAGCCCAACAAAAAGCTGTGCTGCAGTGGCTCTGTTCACCCACGTGCAGCCCAGCTATTTCAGACCCTTCAATCTGTTCTGGCACTACACAATCGTGACTCAGGCTCACTCCTGGTGTAAGAGCCCCAGCTCAGGTTACAGATTAATTTGTACCTTGCTCCTCTGTAGCTCCTGGAAGGCACCACATAAACCCAAGGAGAGGATCCAGGCTCAGGCAGGTGAGGAACTCTCCTTTCAGTCAATGCAAAGTTAATAATTTTCCTAAGAAGCAATGGCACTTGAAATTTTTCTTGACATTTTCATTTTCTGGTTATATACAGACAAAGCCACCTCTTTAGAGCTACACAGAAAATGTATTCAGTACATCAGAGCCTGTTTTATGCGTGGCACTTCAGCATTGCAACAATCATTACACTTAAGGACATACCATCAAGCAGCTTAATACCCTGTGTGTTATCCATCCCCACTTCCCAGAGCCATCCCAGTGCAGGACCACATCCAGTGTTTACTGCCTAATGGGTCCCTCTGGGATGCTCATGGATTCCTCCACAGCACAAAGTTTTTATTTCATCAACACAGCCCTCCCTTTCCCATGGCCTGTGCTGAGCCTGCCAGTTCCCTCTGCTCAGAGCCACCAAACCTCTGCCCTAATTGGAGACCACTCTTTAATGCCTGCCCAGTTTTCTGCCACTTTGTCCCATTTGTTTCCTTGTGAGGGAACACTTTTGCCCTGTCCTCCGTGAGCAGCATTCCCTCTGTGGCCTGACACAAAGTCTATCACATGATGCATTGGCCCCCAGCTCTGCTCCTCTCTCTGTGTGCTTTAATAATTCTATATTAGGGAGAAGTGACAATATAATCCTTGGTCCAATTTTACCATGGCCATATTAGAAATTCAGGAAAGGTTCTTAAAGCTTGCCCAGCATTTGAAAACACAATACTTGCTCCTAATAGCTGTACAGCCTAATTTGTGGCTGACTGACACAGAACTAAATGAAGCAAAATCAGAATATGAAGCGAGTTAGTCAATCAGATGTTGGCATGTGAGGAGTTTCTGCTTTGTGACTTTTTAAAAAAAATATGACTTATCAGCTTACACAGTACTTGCAAAAGGGAGACATTTCAGAAAACTGGTCCTACCTCTATGCAGAACATTGAGATTCTTGAATTATAACACATTCCTGACCTTTTCTTAGCCAATTAAGCACACCATTATGGGTATCTCTGCAGCACAAGCAGCCAGACCTGCTGAGTACCTGGCTTCCAGCCTCCACAGTTTTCTTATTCGTTAAACACAGCCACAGTAAGTGAACATGAAATCCCACCTGCAGCCACAGATCCAGCGACATTAACAGCAACACCACATCCTTCAAGGTACCAAACAAGCACGAAGAGGAGCTAAAGCTTTTTTCCCAGTTCCTAGGATGTTCCACCCCATTCCCAGGATAAAAACCTTTACACAATATATATTCAGTCAACTTTACAGATAATTCAACAGCAGCGCAGTTTTGAATGCCCAAACTTAAGGTAGGATGTGTTCCCTGGGTGGATTTTTCACCATCACTCCTTCCACAGATGCACAGAATTGGTCATCCCTGACATATTCATGCTGGTAAGTGATCCAGGTCTCTTCTACGGTTTATGCCATTTCTGTACTGCTCCCTTTGGCACTTATGGGTCAGTTTTCCATGAGGACATTGTCCACCAAAGAACAGATCCCTCTCCATTCTCCCCTCAAAGCGAGTCAGCAGCACGGACAGTCAGCAGTACTTGGTGCTGCTTAGATCCCTTAAACAAGGGTCATAAGCTTTTAAACCCAAACACCACCTCCAATTTAAAGCCTGCTGTACACTAAAATATGGATGAGCAAGAAAGCATTATCCAATGAATAAATTTTACAAGGAAACTCAAAACTAAAGAGCTGCAAGAGAAAATAGAAGGTAGTATGGACCAGAGAAATAATTGGTCACAGAAGTGCAAGGCTTAAATAGTCTCATTAAAGCTTAATAAAAAATAAATAAGGACAATCAGGACCCCCTTGGTGGCCTGAAGATGTGCACTTCAGAGTGCAGGGAGCACAGGCATCGTAGCAGCAGCTGCTGTAATCTGTGTTACACATCAAAACATCAACGCTGCTCCTGGGCTGCACTTCCCATCAACCTGCAATTTGGAGAGGTGTCCCAGATTTAATACAGGCCTGGGAGATTACTGAGCACATCCTGCCTCATCTGTAATAAAAGAAGCTGCTGCTATGCCTTGCTTCTCCCCACAGTGATTATAAAACAGCACATAATCTCTGAGTGTTGGGGGCAGGGATCTGCTCAGTTCTCAGTTAGGGGTTTTTTTTCAGATTTCTGTAGGGGCAATGTGGCAACACCAGCAGGTTTGTACCAATTCTTTCCTATTTAGAAGCATTCAAGAGATGACTTGAAAATAAATACAAGCCACCTAAGTGTTCAAATTAAAAAAAAAACTTTCCCCAAGGCAAAACATCCCATCTTGAGGTTCAGAATCCCTCCTACAAGTGAAATGATCAGTATGAAATGTTCATCCTGCCATACAAAAAGAGGGAAGTTGTGCCAAGTGTACATTTTCCTGAAAAATACGTTCAGACAACACCGTATCTCCTGCTGCTTCTCCACACACCCAACCAATGCTCCTTCATACAGAGAACTAGGGCTTGGATGTGCAGGACAACAGCTCTGGATATAAACAGAACACATGGATACAAGTGTTTTAGAGTTCAGATCAGGGACATTCTGTCATTATGGAATAAGGAATGGCACAAAAAGGCCACTCTTGAAGCAGGCTGGGGGTGGGCAGTATTTAATACTGACCCCTGGTATCAATAATCACCATGGCACTGTTTTAGTGCCAGAGCACAGTGGGGACACTGCATCCATGGGGAAAATGTCACCTTAGAAACCTCCTCTCCAACCTCAGCTGGCAAAAGCCTCCACTTAAATACACAGAGCTTGCCCAAAAGCTCAAGACAAACCAGGTGCCCTCACCAGCAAGAGCAGAACAAAACCACCAGGTTTTGTTGTCCAGGGTCATCGAGTCCAACCCAGCCCTGACACCTCAACTCAACCCTGGCACTGAGTGCCACATCCAGGCTTTGTTTAAACACATCCAGGGATGGTGACTCCACCACCTCCCTGGGCAGGCCATTCCAGTACTTGATCACCTTTTCTGTAAAAAAACTTCTTCCTGATATCCAACCTGTATTTCCCTTGGTGCAGCCTGAGACTGTGTCCTCTCCTGTCAGTGCTGCCTGGAGAAAGAGACCAACCCCACCTGAGCACAGCCACCCTTCAGGGAGTTGTAGGGAGTGATAAAGTCACCTCTGAGTCTCCTTTTCTCCAGGATAAACAGCCCCAGCTCCCTCAGCCATTCCTCACAGGGTTTGTGTTCCAAACCCCTCAGATGTGCTGGGGCCAGGCAGGTCACACCTCCCAAAGCACCAGCTCACACCAATTCATTTATTTCCCGTCCCCCATCTCCAGCTGGGGCAGGGACAAGTCTTTTGAGTTGTTTCCTTCCTCCTGCTTCCATCTCATTGCACTGCAGCCCCCTCCCTGCTCTGAGGCCACCGCCGCGTTCTCCCGCTGTCAGCACCAGGGCATATGTGCTCCTCAGCTTCCTCAAGTGTGCTATTCTCAGCCCTGCTAAGAAAAATCTATGACTTTACACCCTGTCTGAGCCTCAGCAGCAATCACTAACACTCTACATTTTCAAATTTAATCTCATTTCTGATTAAACTTTCCTCTCTGCCATTTGTAATCTCGCTCGGCGGTGTGCTTTGTGCAGCTCAGTATAAATATGTGCTTTAGAATTAAACTGGTTCAGCAATTCTGACAATGATTTCTCGGAAATTAAGCTGGGACAATTTGTTTGGTTGAAGTGGAATCATCTGAAACATACGACAGAAAGGCTATAAAGTACTTTGTAGTGCAGCACACTAATAAATATCAGCAATTCACATCTCATTTACGCCTGGTTGTAGGGGTGTTAGAGGATTGTCACAATGTGGTATCCTCTGACCAAATGCAGAAACAACATTTCTGCTTAAACTACAAACTGCAAAGCAAAAGACCACACAGAGGTGACAAATATCCCAAGGAATAAGCTGAGTTTAAAACAGGGCTGCACAGCCTGAGGAAGGGCTCTAAAGGCCAGGGTTAGTCTCAAGAATGATGACCCCAAGCTCATGTTATCCCATTGCTCAACATGAGACCATTGGACAGCCACACTGGAGCAGCTGAAAAGTAATAACTTGTTCTACAGCAGGCTGAAAACATCAGAACTCTCCTCCAGCCACCCCAAAGTCCTTGGCAGCAGGCAGGGACACAAGGGGCCTCAGCCACACAGCTGCTCCTGCCCCCAAACCTGAGCTCCCCGGGAAGCACTGACACACATCCAGGCTCTGGGGAGCTCTGAGACAGAGCTGTGCCTCATCCCTCACCAGGGACACAATGCCAAAGTCCTCAAGAGACTCCTCAGCCTGGGAACATAAAGATTTCATCACTCCTCTGGGAAATATTACACACATGATTAAATTTAAGGAAAATCCTTGCCAAATAACAGCTTCCCAAGTCCTCGAGCCCTCCATGCCTGTCTTTGTGTGATATTTGTGGTAACTACTTCAATTTCATGACTGCTTAGTTTTATAGTAACTTCTTAAGTCACTCCACCTAATTTTAATTCTCAAGCAATTTAGCAAATGTTATTTTTGCTCCAAAACACTTTCCTCCACTCTTCTTCCTCACATGCTTTTGAACTCCCATTCTGTCTTCTCCCTTAAATTCTTCTGTTCATTAGCCCTTAAGAATCTCCTTGTTCTGTTTCTTCTTCACAGCCTACTTTATTCCTACATGTTCTCAGTCACCCCCAGACGTTTCTCTGGTGGTCTGACCCCACCACATCCTGATGCATCTCACAATAAACAAACAAATCTCCCCAACTCAGCATTCGCTCAGATACATCCTGCAAAGTTGACAGCACAACAACACCCTGACAGACATCACTCCTCTGCAGTACTCCAGAGCTCATCACCAAATATTTAACATCCACTTCCAATAACCATGGCTCAACTGAGATTAATTTCCAATGTGAATTAACACAGCAGGGGCAGAGCAATTATCTCAGGACCTAAGGAATGCACAGGGGTATGCACAAGGGAAGATGGAGAAGGAGGATGGGCCAGAGGAGGTGCTTTCCCTGCTCTGCCACAGATTCACCTGGAAGGCTCAATGTCCAAAGTCATCTCAGCACAGACTCTCCCACTGCCTTTTCTGAGTGCTGACGTGCGTGTGGCTCCTGCTCTCCAAATGAATCAGCAGCACTCGTGGGGAAAGGAAGGAAAAGATACAGGGCAATAGCTGAGCATTCAGTGCACAGATGGAGGCAACCATGATCCATCCCCCAGAGCAGCTACTGGAAAACCAACATATTCCCTGGGTTCTGATCCCAAAGCTCCTCCTCCTGGCAGCATCCCCTGCTGAATGCACAGGGCAATATTCTCCCCAAGTCCCTGCAGGCAGCCTCTCCCACTCATCTGCAACACTGATGCAAAGCAAGGTGGTCTGCTCAGCAAAAATCAGGCACAGACAGCCTCAGCACTGTTTTCCAGGACTTCAAACAGGAGGAAATCCTCAGATCTACTGTAAATACTTCCTTTAAAATGTTTCCAAAGTGCCACTGCCCTGTGGCACAGACTTTTAAATACACCAAACCATTAATACCATTAGACCAGGGATCTTTTCCCTGTGCCATTTGAGGCTGAGCTCCCATTCCTCAATAGAGCCTCAGAAAACTAAAGAAAAGGTGCATCCCTAATGAATATTGAAACCCTCAGATTTTTATTCTCCACTTATCTCTGCTCTGGTGGTCCACTTATCTAGATATTTAACAATCTCTTCTAGCATAGCCAAATTGCAGTCTCTCTCCCCATAATTAATCCAAGGTGCTGCTGGACTAAGTAAAACAAAGGGACTAATTTAATCCTAGCTGAAATTCCTCCAAAATTAGTAATAGCATATTTTCAACATTATTGACCCATTATTATAACCATTTTTCCCCCTTCAGTGCTACTGAAGGGCTTCTTCATTAGCTTTTAACGAGAAACATATACAATAAACAAATCTTGGCTTTTTGCTGTGGTAACCATTTTCTCGGACAGTGAGACAAAGTAAATTTAATTGAAGTTATCTGCAGAAAACACTTGTTCTGAATTACCTGAGCTGGTATAAAGCTCAATTATAATCCCCACACACCTTCATGCAGTTAAACCAGCCACCTTTCATGAGCACACCTCTAAAGCCCCCCTGTTCAACCCCAGGCTCTGACTGCAGGCACAAGGAGATATTTTCCCAACTCTGTGAAGCAGCAGGAGAGACCAAGGCAGGGCCAATGTGCTAAGGAACGTGTAGGAGGCAGCAATAACAAACTGACACAAAGAAATAAGGCTGTAGCTGGAACAAATGGAGCTCTGTGGAGAAGTTTGGGGGGTTTCTCTCTGATCCAACGTGCCACCCCACCCACCACTAGACCTAGATATGATCCCTCTGGCATGACCAAGCCATCCTGTGCCAAGGAGACTTGAATCTGGGTTACCAGAGCTCTTCTGAAAAGTGCTTTTATTCTTCAGCTAGCACCAACAAGGCCTCATTTCCAGCTGGCAGAAATTATCCAGGATGAAGCTGGTTTCTGTATTGTCATTATCCACCAGTGTTTTCTCACTAGACATCCTGAATTTTCAAGTGGTGCAAAACACTTACTGGGGCCTGCATGAATACACAAAATTATGGCTTACCTAACAGCACCACCTCCTTCTAGCTTTCCACCTTCAGGCCAGATTTCTGTAATTTAGCAATAACACCTCATCTAAGGCTTGAAAAGCCTTCAGCTGGCTGAGCAGAGGCAGCAAATAAAGAGCAGTAAGGCTGCAAACATAACCAAGCTGGGACTCAATTCAGAAAGAAAACAGGGTAGACTTTTGCTCTCCAAAACTCAGAGGTGCACACAGCAGACCTAAACAGGCTACATTTTAATTTGCTTTTCTACATCCAGTTTAGCAGCAGTGGGAATTCCCTTAACTCAGGCACTCATTAGTCTGTGTCTGCTTTAGTCACACAAAACACTTCACCCCTTTAGGAAATGGTCTGGCTGTCTTGTTCACTTGCTGTTGCTGTAAGATAGGTCAAATAATCTCAATCTCTCTCTAAGTGTCCCAAATCCACAGTGCACCATGAACAGAGCTGGCCTCTAAGTGTGAACTAATTTAGTGTCACCCAAAACTTTGCCTTGTTTCCCTTTCCCCTGTGCCACGGGCTCTGAGGTTCACTTTCTTTCTGGGTTTCACTTGGTTTTTCACTGTATGCTCCTACATTGCAACACACCATCAGCTCAGACTGGGAACACACTTAAGGACACGTCCCAGTCCTTATTTTGTGCTCCCATCCTGCACTCAGATGCAGAGTTGTACTGCCATGAGGACCAGCAGTGATGCAGCTGTGGTACACATCAGCCAAACTCTATTTACAGCCTGACACCCAAACCCTGGGTGCATCCACATCCCACCTCAGGGACTGGAGCCCCAACATTTCCAGTTCCTCCATGTGAATCAAACCCCTCTCACGTTGTGTTTAATCAGAGGAGAACAGAAACAAGGATGTTCTGACAGGAACAGGAGAGTTAAGTGCCTTGGCTCCCCCACCTGGCAAATGTCCCTCCCTGTCTGTGTGCAGAACTCAGGACTCCTGTTTACCCATTGATTTTTAAATAACATTTCCCAGCCTGGATGCACAGAATGGCTCCCAGTAAATCTTCCTGCTGATGCCTTCCTGAGGCAGCCAACAGCCTGAACCAACAGCATTACCAGGGGCTCTGACCTTCCCCATCCATCTTAATTAGGTATTAACTTCAAAAGGCTTTTTGCTACACAGCTCCTGCCAGCATCAAACAAAAAGACAAACACCAGCCTTGAGTCGTCAAAAATGTAATTACAGGGTCTCTTGGAGAGGTGGCTCTGCCTGCTTCTCTGGTTTTCACTCCAGGAATTTATAGCAGGGAAACAGCACTTTAGCAATACTTAGAAGAGCCCTACAATGAGAAAATACACCAAGAGATACTTGCACAAAGTACAGCTTTATCCATCTCAACAGCCCTATCAGAAGCACTGCTTATTTAGTGCTCTCCCACCTAGATTTTCAGATCTTCTCTACCTGTCCCTTTTCTCCAGCACAGGTATGGACAGCCCATGCAGCCCAGCCTGCTGGCACCCAGCAAGCCATTTAATTACACAGCCTGGGGTGAAGCAAAGGAGTCAGGAGAAAATGAGTTACCAGGTAAAGCCACAAGCACTCCAGAGCACACGACTGCATTTGCCACAGGAGTTCCTCATGCACTACCAACACAGTCCCTGCACCTCACACACCAGAAGTCCAAAGTGGCAGCAGATGCTAAAATGCAGTGAGGAGCTCCTGCCAAAACTGTGGCACCCAAGGTAAATTAATCCACAGATGAAGTATGAACTAAAAAAAAAAAGACAGGATGTGGCACGTGGTCTAGTTGAGGTGTTAGGGCATGGTCTGGACTCAGTGATCTTGGAGGTCTCTTCTACCCTTGTGATTCTGTGATCTACCTTGCATTCTGCCTTAAAGAGGCTGTGCTAAAAAATAATTTTCAAAAACTATTAAGTTGAAAAAATCCTAAGCATGCTCTGCAGAAATGGTTTAATTCATCCACGAGCTGCTGTGACAATATTAAAGTCCGACTTAAAAAACCCAACAAACAAACCACAGAACTGTAACATTGAAAAATCAGGGCTGGGAAGTTGCCTCCTAACACACCACACCTGATCCAGGAGCAGATCAAAGTGCAGCCATAGGGAGCAAGAGCAGAACCAACCACCCAGGAAATAGCTCAGCATTTATGGCAGTTCAGAGGCAGCATTTTGGTAAGGGAATGTTTGGAGATGGGAACAACCAGTTGAACATTGCTGTTCCTGTGCCCCTTATTGCCTTGATGGGGCATGAGAGGTGATCACACAACTCTTTTTCCAGCCCAACAGTTCACCAGAGGTTTCTGCCCAGTATCAATACTTTTCTGATGTGTCTTTCTGTCTGATGCAATAACTCCTGTTTCTCTTTCCAGGGGCTCCTTGGATCTGAAGGGTGATGGAAGCACCAAGGACACTGGCATTGCCACTTGTCCTGTTGTTAGGACAAAGCTGAACAACCACATTCAGCAAAAAATCTCAGTGTGGATTACATCTGC
This sequence comes from Hylia prasina, assembly GCA_013397195.1. Lineage (NCBI taxonomy): Eukaryota > Metazoa > Chordata > Aves > Passeriformes > Sylviidae > Hylia > Hylia prasina. The sequence continues at coordinate 328,732 of VYXD01004737.1, read as the reverse complement.
ATCCCTCCACCCTTTACCCAGAGAAACTCAGCATTTGTACAAGAGCGCTGAATAAAATGATTGTTTTCTGACAGAGTTGAGGCAGCACGATGTGCTGCTAACCCACACAACAGAACACTGACATCTGTGCTTACAACTGAGAAATAGCTCTGCTCCACAGAGAAGCATTCAAAACTCAAACTTCCAAATAAAACATAGCCTTGCCTTAAATCTATTCGTTTTTCCTATTCTAATACATTAACCAAAGTTGTTTACATTACATGAAGCAGAGACACCATGTGAGTCACAAGAAACCTTCATTTTTCTTTCACCTGATGACTTCAGGAAGCAAGCTGATGTCACACGAAGAGCAATAAAAACATCAGAACCAGGCAATTTATCATTGCAGCAAAGTGTTAAATAATAAGCCTCCCTCCCCCATACCTGTTTTCTCCACTTTTAATTTTAAAAAATTTCTTGCTACTTTGAGTTATTTTGAAGCTGTGTCTGTTTATTCTTCTGCCAAGTTGTTGAAATACTTTTAGCAGAGACAACAAAAGAAAACAAATTATTTCACAGAAACCAGAATAAGAGCATTTAATGTTATAGTGAGAGCCAAATCAACCGTTCCTCTAATAAATCTTTAATCCCCTGAAAATGTTCTCTTACAATAGCAGCACATTGAAGCAAGGAAGCAACACAGCTCGAGTCATTCAGCTGACAGTGCAGCAGAGGAACCATTCATGTCTGACACAATGGCTGCAGCTCCTTGCTCCAAAGGGGCAGGCATGAAATAAATGGGATTGCAGTGGCAGGAGCATCACCTGCAACCAGCAGGTGACACAAGGCTAAGAGCACTCGCTGCCCAAGGCTCCTGTGGAACAACACTGAGGGGGCTGAGGAGCTCTCCAAAGCCTCTGAGGGGCTGAAGAGCAGGGCTCAAGGGCTGCACCCTGTGCTCTGCTCTGAGCAAGTGGCCCCAGCATAGAGGGCACAGCTGCCACTGTGCTGCCATCAAAGTTATCTAAACCTTCCCTTCACCCCTCAGAGGCAAAAGAGGCCTCCAGTGTGAGCTCTTGCTCCTCTCAGTGCTTTGACCACCCGATAAAAATATTCTCTGTTATTCTCCATTTCTCCCTTGTCCTGCAGTGGCCTTCAGGAGCCAAGTGCTGCTGCAACCCTCACCTGATGCTCTGTGATGAACCCCAAGTGCCTCCCCGTGTGTCACCTGGAGCTGCCAGCCCTCCCTCCCTGCCACTGCCCAGCTTCTCCTGGGGCTTACAGACCCCAGAGGTCACATCCAAAAAGGCTCTTGCTGTATCTCTGCCAGGAGGGGCTGTATGTCCACATTCCTGGGCAAGAAAACTTTGCCACACCTGAGTTTAAAATGCTTGTAGCCCTCAGAAGTGTCCAGAGTCAGAATCATGGGATGCTTTGGATTGGAAGAGACATTGACGCCCATCTGGTTCCACCCCTGCCATGGGCAGGGACACCTCCCACTGTCCCAGGTTGCTCCAAGCCCTGTCCAGCCTGGCCTTGGACACTGCCAGGGATCCAGGGGCAGCCACAGCTGCCCTGGGCACCCTGTGCCAGGGCCTGCCCACCCTCACAGGGAACAATTCCCCTTTTGTACATCAAACCTAAATTTCCCTTCTTTCAGGCTGAACAGAGGTCAGGTTTCAGTTTGACTTCTTCAGGTTTTGTGGAATTCTTTAGGTTACCTAAATCAATTTAATAAATTGAAAGGCATTAATATCATTCATCTGACTGTTCAGCAGTGCTTATCAAAATCCTAAGCTCCAGTGATGACAATAACCAGCTTCACAGATAAAATAAAAGCACAAGAGGTCTCCTGGGGGGAGAGGAGGCTGTAGCTTTTTTCAGAAGGTTTTTTTTGTTTGGAGGATGAAGGGAGTTTTGTTGTTGATTCATTGGTTTGGGGATTTTGTTGGTAGAAGGCAAAAAATAAATTCACAGCCATTAATATCCAGGACACTGGAAGTTAAATTTGCCTAAAAAATGTCAGTCTCATTTCTTAGGGATGGGATGAACAAAGGGTCAGGTCACTGTACCAGTCCTTATTTGTTGAGCAGGAAAATTTTTGTTTGTTTTAAAGACCCTCAGAAACACAACTGAGCTATTTACTGAGGTCTTGCAGCCAAACTTTCACAAGGGCTTTTAGTGCCAGGCTGAGCAGGATGTGCAAAGAAAAAAAGCCCAGTGTGATCTAATCACCAAGAGCCTGGAAAAGATGATTTTCAGTCTGCACCAAACACTACTTGATTTTATTTGACCATTTCCACAAGCCAAATCAATGTCTCAGAGCAGAGAAATCAATCAATGCACAAAACTTTTTCAATCATTGTGCTAAAGGAAGGGAAAAAGCCTTCTCCATATCAGAGCAAATGCTGTGTCACGAGGAGCACACAGCCAGGGCAAAGCCACATGTGGAGGGTTAGTGCCCTTCCCAAATATAACAAAACTTCTCAGTACAACCCTCTTTCAAAGGCTGGGGTGACAGAAAAATCTCATTGACACCTCCTCCAAGTTATTTGTGGAAACTCTGTACCACATTAAAAATATTGAGAAATGCTAGGTTGGTTATGTTCTTTGGCCAGGCACCTCATCCTCTCAAACTTCCTCTCATTTATTTAATTTCACAGGCCATTTGATTCCTCCATTTTCATTTTCGTGTTTGTTTTCTATTAATTAAAAAAGAGCTTTGTTTTTCATGCATTTTAAGCTTTTTAAGAAATGAAGTTGTTGAAGCTGTTCTTTGTTATCTGTATATTTCCTGACAGACAAATAGAAAGCTTTCCAGATGAGTATTACAGGCATATAAATGAAAACAAAAGAAAAAAGTGTTTATTGTTAGAGCTAGGAGACACCATATTCCTCTGTGGGGGCTGACCTTGATGGATATGTAGCAGGTTGATTGTTTGCCAATCAATTTTACTTTCTGGGAGAAAAAGAAAGCTGCTTCACCCGAGATCTTGGTTGGCATCATTTTGATGCTGACAAAGAACTGCCCCAACAGTTACAGGGATATTAAGAATTTCAGATTTTGGGCAAATCCTCTTTGCTCAACACATGAGGCACCACCCAGCAGGCAGTGGGTGTTGAACATGTTGAAAATGGAGTAGAAATCTGCAGAAACAGCAGAGCTGTGCCTGACAAACCAATCATTCTCTAACCAAACACATCCTGCCCCATGTCAAACATTTCACAGCAGGCTCCAGGAGGAAAAGAGGGAGCTAAAACACTCCCTGTCATCTTTGAAACACCTTTTCCAACACTGACAAGCGTTCAGGTTCATTTCCTCCAGTATGGAAAGCCTGTCAATCCTCACTACAAAAATGTGTCTTTCAACAAATTTTGCTCATCTCAGAGAAGTCCGGGCTTCCCCTGGGATAAGCCACCTTATTTATAGCATTTAACCTTGATTATCCCTGTCCTGCTGTTCACATGGGAGGTGTTCACCTCGCCTTCAGCTCCTTCCTCCAGGCACACAGACACTAATGCCTGGCACAAACAGCAAGTCATGTCTGTACACAGCAGAGGAAGCACCTCAAATGAAAAATTCATTCATAGTTTTACCATCCCTACATGCCAAGTTGTATCTATCAATCATCCATGCAGATTCATTCAGCAAACTCTTCTGCTGAGACACACGGTCCTCAATTTCAGACATCTTTAACTCTCAGCATTCTCTGCAGATGTGGAAGATCCTCCTTTCCAGGATTTTACCTTGAAACCCCCTCCGTGGTGGATCCTATCTCAGCCGTGAAGTGCTTGCTAAATACAGCAAACTTCCTTTATAAATGCCTGCCTGGAAGTCAAGGGTTCCCAAAGCCCTGGCTTTGGGCTACAACCTGTTTGTAAAGCTTTCCCCAAAAGCAATTTTACTTTCATGTTACCAGACTTTGTGATGGCCCAGGACCATCAGACTCAGCAATTTGTTTCTTTTGCCATTGCTAAATCCTCTCCACAGGGAGCAGCTGGTGGTTATCCTGGCTGACAGACACAGCCCTACACTCACCAGGGCGTTCAGCTTTGCTCTGCAGCCCTGCAAAGTGCATTGCTGCATTTCAACAAGGCAAGTCCCCATATCAGCCTTCCTTCACAGGAGTCCACTTTCTTCTGAGGCAAACTGCCTTGTTTTCTTTTCACTTCCAGCTTATTTGCATGAATTTGAAACTGCAAAGTTTTGACTTTTACAAGTGTCCAATTTTGAGGTATTTATGGCACTGGGCCACTCTCAGCTTTACAGGTTGGTGGGAGATGATCACTAAAACCTTATGGCACTTCAAACTCCCCTTAGGAACTCAAGCACCTTTTGAGGGGCACTTTTAGCTTATTAAATCCTTACTGTCTGTTCATGAGCCTCGCACAAGATTTTTTTGGCTTCTGCTGCTATGAATTTCTGCAGCTCTTGTGGCACAAAGTTGCTTTCTGCCAGCAATCACCTCTGACTTTTCATTATTAATGCCACAGATGGGTCTATCCTGCAGCACACCCCATGATGAGATTTGTGCTGCCACTCTTTAAACAAACTCCCCTAAATACAGAGCCTCAGTTTCCCCTTGCCTCCCCGTCTCAAACCAAACTTGAAACATCCCCCAGTGCAGCCTCTCTGTCAGGCACTGCTCTCAAGATCCTTCACAATTCTGCACTTTCATCTCCTGATTTCTGGGGTTGCTGCACTTCTGAAGAGGGAATAGCTTTTATTGCCAGACATACTGAGGGAACAGCTCATTTCTGTTTGTCATTATTTCTTCTGGAGCAACCTGAGAATAAAGCAGCAGGTGATTACCCACTCCTGGTAACCAACCCACACTAAGATCTGGGTTTTCCCATGGCTGGGTTTTCCTCATTACCAGCACTTTCACTGGGCTATTGATCACACTACAAATATAAAAAAAATCATAATCCCCCTTTCCAGACCATATGGCTTCACTTCAGCATCCTTGTCATCCTGCTTATTCATCAGATCTCATCCACGAAACCCTTCAATTCCCACCCAAACCACAGATCTGGCCTCAGAACACTGCTTGGAATTAGCTGCTTTATTCCATACGTGGCGCTGGCAGGGCTGCCAGTGAGCAAACACAAAGGCAGGGGCAGCGTGGCTCGTTAGCAGAGCACACTCTGTTGCTGGGAGCATCTCAAAGATGAAAAGAACCATTTCAAGCATCACATCCCCTCAAAAATAAACAACAAAAAAGGCAGCAGCACAGCTTGTCAGATGAAGTTGATTACAAATCAAGCACTTTCACAGACCCAGGTCACAACATTTGGGTTCATTAGCAAGAAAATATTAAACAATCAGTGGCATTTGCTTTTCATGGCAGCAGAGTCAAAAACCAGCTCCTGAGTTTCTTGCTTTGGTACAGATCCCTGATAAAAGGGGTCTATTCATGTTCTGTCTGCTTTCAAATGACACCAAAAATATTTTGCCTTTTCTAAATCAGATTTCAAAACCCAATTATCTTAGTTTTAGCCACAGTATCAAAGCCAAGTAAATGTTTAAATAATGAACAAGAATTTACTTGGATAGCCAGCAGATTATTCTGTATTACACTCCAGCCCAGAATAGACTTCAACCTCCAAATTACTATGTTTTTTTTTAAAAAAAACCCATCCTTGAATCACAGTACCAGCAAGCAGTTCATTTAAATGTAGTAATTCTGAGAATCATTTCAGCTTTGATTACCAGGAAGAGAGAAATATGGAGAGAGGTGTCAGGATAGCAGCTTGAGGGCATCCAGTCTACAGAAACAAGAGAGTTCTTTAGGAAGACTTGCCATTATCCCTAAGAAAATACATTTCAACCTCCCTGGAGTCTTGTTCATCCTCCTCACATCTGTCTTAGAAGTCCAAGTTTAGAAGCAGTGCCAGTGATAAATGAGATTTTCCCTATGCAAGTTCTGTTCCTCCCTGAGCAGTTATATAAATCTAACAAAGGAGATGCTGCCACCCCAAAGTTTTAGAGAGGGGAAGAACAAGAGACAGACAAAAGAGATGGAATTATAAAAGCTTACTGTGCTCACCCCTAAACCATTGGGCTGTATTACTTCTGGCAAAAGCCTTACTATTTAAGGGGCACTTTCCACTTCATAACCATTTACAAAGCAATTCATTGACTCTCAAAAAGCTCTCCAAGGAAAGAAGGGACAATATGAAAAGCACAGAACATTGTTTAATGAGGAAAAAAATTCAGCTATTTTTCTATACCATCTTTTTTCAAGTCTATTTCTAAAAATTGAAAATTTGTTGCATTCCAGTTTGCTACTCACAATACAGCATTTACCTTTCTGTGGGATTATCTTTTTCTTCCATGCTCCCATGCCCAGGTGTTAGCCCTTCTCTGCATGTTTGCAATGCCTCCAGTCATTTCCTTACCTCATCTGAAGGACATTTTGGGACCTGCTGTCATTTCTTCTGGAGATGGAAAACCAATTCTTAACAGCACCCAATTCCCTCTACACCAAATAAAAGGGGAGATGAGGGAGAAGGGGGAAAAAGCAGGAGTGGGGCAGCACAGCTTGCAATAGATCAGCACAGGAGTTCCTGCTTGAGTTTAGAAACATTTTTCCAGTTACAAATGAGTGACTCTATGCTTATTTCTTTTTTGTGCGTGTTGGAAATTCCTTCCCCAGCTCCATTCAGGAGTTGGATACTTCCAAGAGGGATGTTCACCATCATGTAGCTGCGTCCCCCACTTGGGAGGGAGAAGACAAAAGAGCTCCCAGTGCAGACGCAAAGATAAAAACACATGCCCAGGATAAACAAAACTCTGTCTGCTGCAAACTGGACTGAGACACCAAACTTTTCACCCAGGCCATTGGGCATCTGCCAAATTCACACCTTCCACTGCTCTGGCAGCCTTGGAGAGGCTCAGCTTGATAACCCAAAGAGAGAAACTTTGACCAACAGGAACGAGACAAGACTTTCAAAAAACAAGAGCTGCTAACAAGCAGCTGTCCTATTAAATTTTGAAAAGCTACTTGATCAGTAAGACATTCCTTCCAGTACAACATTTGAGGATTTCTTTTAAAAATAAACGCCAGAAAAATTAAAAACACTTGTTGGCAAACACACACAGGGATATGTTTGAGGATCCATGATTTGGTTTGGAAGGAAAGGACATTTCTTGCCCTTCATTCCCAGCCTTGAACTGCAATTGCCTACCTGGGAACTTTACACCTTTCCTGGAAGTTGCCCTTTCAATAATCCTCAGTATAACAGAAGGGGCCCACAGGTAATTAACTCAGACTTTTCACAGCCTGAAAGCTAGACAGGTTTGTCAAAATGATTTTTATTCTTACCGTTTATTATCTTGTTGTGAAGATTTTTATGAGAAAAAGATTAAATCACCACCCTGATGTGTGCATTTCATTAAGCCTCTAATCCTTAAAGAGTCACTAACGCAGCTCACCATTGAAAAGCATTAAATCATCGTTCAGTCATATTGACCAAAATAATCTCCTAATTATTTCAGAGAGGAGCAGAGCACCAGAGATGTGCTGTAAATGACACCTCGGAATGCACAAAACAAAAGGGATAGAAAGGCAACTTTGATTACTTTAGGTCTGTATGAATAATGGAACATAAGAAATATATCCCTACTGAGCATCTTACTCAGGGTAGGTGGGATTTTAAGTGGTTCAGGATTTGGATGGGGTGTGGAACAAGTTCCAGCTGCAGCAGATCAGCCCCTGCCACCACAGCATCAAGAGAATTACAATGAGCAATGGATTCCAGGTGAGGAACATTTGGCAAATTCAACCAGCTTCTGAAGAAAATACCCCAAAAGCACAGCCAGCCTGTAATAGAAATAAATTGCCAACCACACAGCTGATAATGGAGCTTGCATTAACTGGAAGTGGGTTTAGTTTTTTCTTTGGTTTTGCTGCCATAATTGGGAGCACGCGTGAAGGGCGCCATTAAGAGGTTGGACTTTACTAATTTGGATGTCTTTTCTAACCTTACTGATTTCTCAAGGCTGGAACTCACTTCTGACTTCACCCCTTTCTTCTTCTTCCCCTTTGGGTGGACACAGAGGAGAGCTGCTGCCACCAGCAGAGCCCCAGACACACAAACATCATTTTTCTCTTCCTCTATCAGGTGATTTCCACAGCATCCCAAAGGCTTTTCCTGCCAGGGTCATGCACTCACACATTTGCTGAAGACTCAAGAACAGGGAGCAGCTATCACAACCAATGCAAGGAGGAATCAAGGAAGAAAAGCCACGACTGTTACAGCTTTGTATTCCATGTTAAATTTATCACACCCTCTGTGACTGTAGCCATAAATCTTTCAAGAAGAGCTTGCTTCTAAAGCTTGATTTTGAGTATAATATTTGCAACTTAAACACCCAACGGACCAATAATAATTCACTGTCAACCTTTATAAACCCTTTTGAATAACTTGGATTCTCATTACTAGAAAGATCATCAGAAATGAAGAAAAAAAAACAGCAAACAGGCTTAGAAAGAAGAAGAAATCCCTCAAGTCAAAACATGAGTTCAAAGGATAACTTCAATATCTTTATATTTTTTTAACCAACTCTCTGTTTTATCATGACTAATAAGGCTCAGAATCACCTTCCCAACTAAATGGACATGGTAGGATCTGTGGTGAGGCACAGCTTTCAGGTAGATGCACCTAGATCCCCTGAGAGGACTGAAGTTTAAAAGAAAAACAACACTTTTTCTTTGAGCAAACACTAAACAGACACAGCTGCAAAAGAGAGGAAACAAAGTCAGCAGAACTAAGAGGGGATTTTGAAAGAGGCCTCCTTCCTGCCACTGTTTTCCCCCCATAAAGTCTTTGCAGGTTTGCTTTTATCAGAAAATCTCAGAATTATTTGGGTGGGACCTGAAAGATCAGCCACTTCCAACCCTGTGTCAAGAGCAGGAAAAATCCAGGTTAAGAAATTTCTGTGTTGTTGCCAACCCTACACAGTCCCCACATCTCCTGGAAAAGCCCTTTTTGAGCCTCATCTCAGCAGCTTCCCCAGCAGCCACATCTCTCAGCCCACCCCAGTGCCCCAGCCTGGAGCCCTCAGTGCCCACCTGGGCAGAGCAGCCCCTCCCTGGATCCAACAGGGGCTCCCCCTGCCCTAGGAACAACCCACATGATGACTTAAGCTTTAGCTTTCATGTATTTCAGACTCTGTGCTGCTTTAGGGGTGCAGTTCTGAGCCTCATATTAAGTGCCAGGCAGCTCTTTTTACAGAGTAGGGAGACAAAACAAATCCTTTTCCTGCTGCACACCAGGGACAACTTTCAGCCCAAAAGCACAAACAAGGGTGGCTGAAGGGAGGAACAAGCAGGATGGGACCTCACAGCCTGGAGCTGGAATTGGACAATTAAACCCCAATGTGCAAATGGACCAAAACTTACAAAGATGTGACACCTCGTGACTGGTCAGCCATTTTTTGTGACCATTCTTAGTCTACCTTGGGTGCAGCCCTGGTCCGGCCCTGTCCTGCCCAAGGTGTATCCCAAAGGCCTTTTAATAAATATCTACTTTGTTCTCTGGCTCTGTCCAGTCTCTGTTCCAGGTCAGCCTTCCCAAGGGATCTGACAGGGGCCCCCTTCCCAAAACCCCCAGCCAACACCACCAAACCAGGCAGGGAAGCCCTGTCTGTCCCTGCAGCTTTAAACACCCAACTCCCACTGAAAGTGGCAGGATTTGTTTGGGCTGCTAAACAAAAGGATTTCACTTCAGAATGGGAACTTTGTGATGATCAAAAGAGGCTATTTTAAAATGTATTTCTTACCTTGTTCTTTGTGCTCCAGACCCCACTGGACTCTGCTGCAGGCTGGATTTTCTCCTTAATTAACCAAGCTGACCTGGAGTAAGATAGACTTATACTTAATTTCCTTCCAGCACTCTTTCCTTTTGATAAAATCCAAAGCATAGAAGGGCAAATACCACCAGGTACATGCCCACAAGCCTGCACCAAAGGTAGAAAGGGCTATCCAGGACCAGGAATCCTCATGGCTTTGAGGCTCAAACCTTTCTAGACCTCTCCCTTAGAGCAGGGCACCACAAAAGACAAACCCAGCTTCTGAGCTGGAAGAGTCATGTTTCAGCAGTATGGAAGTCAGACTAATTAACTTTTCTACAACAGTAAAAGCACAAAGCATCAAACTAAAGCCAGAATTTGAAAAAATTTTGAATAGTTCTCACCAGCTTCCCCTACCCAGCCAGGAGAAATCCTCCTCCCAAGGCTCCTGCAACACAACAAAAGCAACGGAGTGCCTGCAACCCCTGGGAATTTATTGTTTCCATGATCACAAACACCTGGCTCCCTGCTCTCACCTGGGTTCAATTCCCTCTCTTCTTCTCCCCCTTTGTCTGTACCCTGCAAACAGCCTCTCCCAGCCCTGCCCAGCTGGTCCCTATGATCCCACCTGGGCACTCGTAAAAAACACCAGAAAGACAGCAAGAGGATTGATTTCTTTTTTTGTCACAGCAATCAGAGAAGCTTAGGAAAAAAAGCTTATAAATTAGCCTAATTTGTCTTTTATGCAATCCAATATTTTTATAACCACAACTGAAAGCTTCTGGGTTTCTCTGCTCTGACTGGGAGCAATTAGGAGATTAACTGTAAACCACGAGAGTGATGTGCCATGACATTGCTGCAACCAGCCCTCCCTCAAACTGCTTTGGTTAACTGAGATTTCTGACAGAAAACACCCAAAATGCTCCTGGGATAAAGGACACCCTATGAAAGTGTTGCATCCTGAAATATCGTGTCGCTCTAAAAGCCTCTGTGCTTAATTAACATCTCACCAGGCTTTTTTTACACAAATATATTAATTGGAACATAAATGGATAATAGAGGCCATTACTTCTGTGTACAAAGCTTTGCTCTCACTCACAGATTGTGCCTTTTTATTCACACAGACCTTTCAGAAGGCAGCAAACCTGTGAGGTTTCCTGCTCCTTTCCCTGCTCTGGAGACTGACAAACCAGGTGTTTTCCAGCCCTCAGATGTCTCTTGGTTCATGGCACTGTGGGGAGTTCCTGACTGTGCCTTTAATTGTATTTTGAACAGAGTGGACAAACACGTGATCATTTATAAGAAAGGGGATTGACCCTGCTGCCAGAATGCCCATACTTTGCCATCTAAATTTACTCCTTGAAGCCTTGCCTCCTGGGAGCAGGATACCTGCAAATTCAGGGTCCCTCCCCACTTCCAGGACCTGCGAGTCTCCACAGGACAAGGTGAGGTGGAGGTTCTGCAATCTGGTCCAGATTTGCTCATTCTGCACTAAAACTCTCCCACTCCAACACCTACCTGCAGGCTGAACAGGCTAAAACCTGCTCACCATGCTTCATTTGGCTTGCTAAGAGCTCTTCTGGAAAATGTGAGTGATTAGAGGGTCGTGTGGGGTGTGATTTATTCTCCTCGTGCCAGCCACAAAGGGAGCACACAACTGTGGCACTGAAATAATTGAGTTTGCAGTGGGATGCTCTCATGAAGCAGCTTTCCATATAGTTCAGATATATTGAAAAAGAAGGTCACTCAAAATGCCACTGTAATTTCAAAGTCCTTTCTCGCCGGGTTTTGGGTGGGTTCTCAGAAATTCTGCATTTTTTTCTGGCTTATCTGAAAGAGAGCAAGAATGTCACTTTTTCTTTGTCTCAATACCAAGCCTGGAGAAGAGAAGGTTGTGTGGAGGCCTCAGAGCAGCCTTCCAGTGTCCAAGGAAGCGGGAGAGGGACCCTGCATCAGGAGCTGCTGTGACAGGACAAGGGGGAATGGCTTCAAAGTGGAAGAGGTGAAATTTAGGTTTGATGTACAGAAAGGGAATTGTTCCCTGTGAGGGTGGGCAGGCCCTGGCACAGGGTGCCCAGAGCAGCTGTGGCTGCCCCTGGATCCCTGGCAGTGTCCAAGGCCAGGTTGGACAGGGCTTGGAGCAGCCTGGGACAGTGGGAGGTGTCCCTGTCCATGGCAGGGGGTGGGATGAGAGCAGCTTTAAAGTCTCTTCCAACTCAAACCATCCTATGGCTCTATGTACCCAACAAGGCACTGACGGGAGTATTTATCTCTGTTCCCACTGTGGGCTCAGTTCAAGAATGTGCCAGTGCAGGTTATAAACCATCAGCTTTTTACTTCTTGATTATTTCCTTACACCTTTTATTTCTTCAGGCTTGCCCAATTATGATTTCTTTATTAAATTGTTTATTATTACACGTTCTGCCCTTGAGCCTACTGAAAGAAGTGATAAACCTCTCATTCACATCCACAAACATTGAATCAAGGCTCTGTGTTGCAAGAATTTATTTTTCCTCAGCCATTGTGGGTACATCATCGCTAATTTTAACATTGGCCCACAGCACTTGGGGCTGTCACATTTTTTCCAGAACATTTTCTATTCAGCCACCCTGACACCACCACCAAGAGCAGCTGTGGCTGGATCCCTGGAAGTGTCCAAGGCCAGGCTGGACGGGGCTTGGAGCAGCCTGGGACAGTGGAAGCTATCCCATGGCAGGGGTGGAACAAAGTCTTTTAAGGTTTTTTCCAGTGCAAATAATTCTGGGATTCTCTGGTTCAGAAGCCAAGTGCAGAGGTCTCACCTTTACACAGCTGTGGCAGCACCAGCTCTGCAGCCTGCACTGGCCAAATGCTGCTTCTTGCTGGCTCAGTGTCTGGCAGGGAAAGTGTGGAAGCAGTGAACAACCTGCTCCCCATGCAAAGAGAAAAAATGTTTTCTCATTTAGCACAGACTCAATGTGCTTTTTGCCTCTCTGTAGCAGAAAATCCGGTTTCATAAAAGTTCAAGTTTAATATCAGCTGCAGGCCTTCAGGAGCTATTAGCTGATAATTCTCTGAGCTTTTGCCTCAAACTCCCTGACCAGCAGCACTGAAATTATCAAATCACAGCAATATGATGGAAAATGTTTGCTGCAGCAATGAATTTCTCTTCGAATGGAGCTCAGCACAGTTACTTACCTTCAGTATTCACATATGTATTAGAGATCCTATCAGACAAATAAAGGGCCTGAGTCTCTTTTTTTTTAAGCTATTACGGAATAACCAACATCAGCAGACCAACAATCCTTAAGACTCTTAAAAATTTTAACATTTCTTAAAAGTAAAACCCTCATACAAAACACCTAAAGTGCAAATATTTATGTTATGCAGCCTGTATATTGATTTTCCAGTTGGGTGTTTCATGTGTAGGGAACCAACTCCTGGTATTCTGTATCCATGAAATGGGGTCTTCTGAATCAAAAACAAGATAACATAATTTTCTTTTACTTTTCAGGACTGAGATTACATAACATTTTTCATTGAGATGTTTACATAAAAATAAATCCTAAAAAAACCCCAACAACAACAACAACAAAAAACAACCCACAAAACCCCAAATGTCTATGATGGAAAAATGAGGAAATTAATTGAGATAATTCTTTATTGGCCCCAAATTTTACATACAGACAGGTTAAATTTGTGGAGTTTCACCAAAACAAAGGAAGCACATCAGTGAAAAGTGGGTTAATTGTGTAGGATGAAATCAATGCAAATACCTTTCAGTCTGAAAGCTTAAACTAAACGTTACCCCAGATTTTTCCAGCTAGTCCACCTTCAGGAATTTTCCAGGCTGAAATAATGAAGTACCAAGACTATGTTTAGACAGAGAGCAGCAAAGGTGTAAGTTAAGCAGGAAAAGCAAGCACTCACTGCTTTCTATTCATCCTCCAAGATGTTAAAAATAAGTTTTCTCTTCTTAATTTTGAGACATAATCCTTAGGGGGCTCTGAAAACTGTAAGTCAAATTTCCAATATTATTTCTGCAGGCATTCAAACAGCCTCTCCTGGCTCTTGCAGGGTGTTTATTAGCACGGGACCAGCTCCCTGTTTGCTGGTTCAAGGAGCACGTGGAGAGCTGATGGATCATGTGCCACCAGGATGGGAAAGGGGGACCCTCATGGAGACTTGAGAGCCAGGCAAAGATTGGAGTTGGGCTTCAGGAAGTAGCCCTAAAACTGGAAGGTGTGACTGGAACTGTGTGATTAGAAAACACAAGAAGAGATTAATTGCAGGGTAGGTCTGGAAGACACACTCTGAGGCCTTTTCCCAGCCTGGTCACCTCAAACTGGGACTGCTGGGATGGGCAGGGATAAATACCCTGGGCCAAGGGAGAGCCAGAACTCTGCCACGGCACTTTCTATATCCATTTTATTCCCCCTGTGGCCACTCACAGGAAGTTCTCAGTGAGGTAAATTCTGTTTGCCCTGATTGTTCAGCATATTTGGGGGTAAGATGCTACTCTTTCCATACATTTTCTTGTGCTTCCTGAATAGATTTTGCTCACTGAATAGATTCCTGAGTAGATTTTTGCTGCAATGCCAAGGCTTTGCTGAAATAAAGCCCCTCACTAAGAGTTCTACCTGAGCAAGAGATGCACTCATACAGGAAATCCTGTATTTTCAGCATGGAAGGAACTCTTAAACATCCTGCTCAGAATGCAATTTTCTGAAATATATTTTATTATAGAATGTCCTGCTTTGCAGTAGCATCAATAAATAAATATGTCTATGATACATATGGGCTTGTTCTGTTTGGGATTTTTTATGGGGAGGAGGGAAGTCATTGGGGCTGAATGAAGCAGAAGCTGTGAGAAGGAAAACCAAGACTGAATCCTATTTTTCTTCTACCAACACTCTTGTCTGGGTGCCTTTCTAGCCAGGATGGCACCAGGAGGGGAATCCTGAGCATGGAGGGTTTGCCAAACCAGAGATCCCTCTGCAATGGCTGGCTGTGGATTGGGTCAGTTAATGCTGTTTCAACACTATAATATTAGAATCCAATGCTGGTTTGGGTGGGAAAGGATCTTAAAATTCATCTCATTCCAACCCCCTGGCATGAGCAGAGAACTGAGAGACTCCACCAGACTGAGTTGCTCCAAGCCCTGTCCAGCCTGGCCTGGAACAGAGGATGTCAAGATTTATGTTTTATGATGGAGGCACCTTCTTCAGCACAAAACCTGGCTTTACAAGGTCAGTTCATTTTTAAAAGTATAAAAACACCCAGTCCTGGAGGCAGATGTTGGGAGTGAGGAGCTCTGCTGGCTTTTTCCAGAGCTGCTCATCAGCCCTTGATGTCGTGCCAGAGGTGTCATCCCTTCTGCACGAGCACATCCCCAGCTCCAAATGAGGCAAATCTCTAAATTAGTACAAGCAGGGCCAAAAAAATCCCCCTTGGCAACTGTGAAACAGGTCAGCTTGATGTGGGGAGGAGGAAGATTTTTGCTGGGTCTCCCATCTTTTCCACACTCTTACAGAGACACTGTTCTCAAACTAAAACTGCACCTCTATTGTGCTGGTTTTTTCCTCTTCCTGAAATTCTCACTGTATCTATAAGAGCTATGAGGAGAAGTTGAGGGAATTGGGGTTGTTCACCCTGCAGAAAAGGAGGCTCAGGGGCTCTTTATCACCCTCTACAATCACCTGAAAGGAGGTTGGAGCCAGATGGGGGATCTGTCTTTTCTCCCAAGCGATAGGACAAGAGGAAACAGCCTCAAGTTGCATCAGGAGCGACTCAAGTTGGATATTAGGAACAATTTCTTCACTGAAAAAGTGGTCAGAATTTGGAACAAGCTGCCCAGGGAAGTGGTGGAGTTACAATCCCTGGAACTGTTCAAAAAACCAGCAGATGTGGCACTTCACAATATGGTTCAGTGAACACCGTAGTACTTGGCCAAAGTTTGGGTGTGATGGTCTTGGATGGCCAAAGTTTGGATGTGATTGATCTTTTCCAATGTTAATTATTCCATGAATTATATAGATCTCTGCACAGGTGAACTGAAACGCCTTCATGCAGCACAAACATGGGAGTTACATGCATTTATTTTGGAATGTATATAGTACATAGATGTAGATATGACTGATTACAACAACAAAACCAAAAAAGAATCAAACTTAGTCATAAATTATAACAACAGTGCTGCCAACCACTGGCATTTAAAAGTCACGAGTCAGCCCTCACAAAAACATGAGGTATTATCTTTCAGAAAAATAGTATGTGTTCAGTTATTTATCTTCTGCTTTTCTGAGTCGTTAAAATGAATTTAGATCATCTTTTCAAGGCTTTGTTCTTAACCATGAAGTAGAAACTTACTTTTAGGGTGGAAAAAAGGCTGAATTTCTTGTGCTGGCAGAACTCCAGGAACCAGGACTTTAAGGGAAAAAGCCCAAACAAATATAACGTGTGAACCGTATTAAAACTGCAAGAGTTGGCAACACTTTGACATAATAGAGTATTTTTATGCCAAAACAACTGTGTGTGACAGGGATAAACTTGGCCACCATCACATTCCACTTCTCACTTCTCAGATTTAACCCTTTGCTGCAGCCCCAGCTCTCAGCCCCAGCTTTAAGCAGCTCTTTGTAGATGTGTTTTCTGAAGCAGGAGCTGCTGGAGTACTCAGGGTCAAAGTCTGCCCTTGAGCAATGTCTGCAGAGTCGTATTTACAGATCCTACTAACGAGATATCAAAGCTCCAACACCAGAGATAGCTGAAAGTAATATGAAAAAAAGTCTCTTGCTAAAAGAAAACTGATGGAGAAGGGCAGAGGGAAAATTCATTAGCTGGTAGTGAAAAGAATAATGGGCTTTAGAGCTGATTCTTTAGGTTCTTTCCAACACCAGCTGCTTTGGTAAATGGAAGTTGCAATATTTAGGAAAGAATAATTCCAATGGGAACAGTTTCCCACTTTTCAAATCTGCACATCAGTAGCTGCACATGGCTGCCTCCAGGTGCATTCCCTGCCTCCTTCCAGGAGATGGGATTTGATCTCACCAGAGTCCCTAGAGTTTAATTAAAATGCTAAATTCCTGCTCCTGCCTCAGCTGGCTAAATGCAGGTTGTGTGTGTGGGATGAGGATCACCCTCCTTGAGAAGGGCTTGGAAAGACGGAAGGGAATGTGCCCACTCCACGTTGTTTTATTTACTCACACCCCTCTTGTCACTTGCTGAGACATCCCTGACCATCAGAAAGCAAAATAGGATCCCTCTTCTTCCCCATAACTACTTTTCCTTTCTCCACTCCTGTTCCTGGGCACCTCTCCCAAAACCAGGACCATAACTGGTACCTGCTCAGGGGTTTATTTGGAGTCTCTGTCCTTGGAGGTGATAGCAAAGCCCTGTGTTCCCTCAGAAAGTTTCCATCCTGGTGGCATCCAAATGACAGAGCATTTTCAGCGAGCTGAGGCTCAAAGCCGAGAGCAAATAAAAGCATGAAAATACGGTGTAAAAATTAACTTCTTAAAAAAATCAGTCCTGGGTTGTCTGGGTTTTATAACTTCTAAAGGGTGTGAGGTTGAAAATTCTGTACCATGGGTTTGTTGGGGTTTTTTTGGTTGGTTTTTTTTTTTTTGCAGAGACAGAAGAGCTGGCAAGTAAAAAACTTTTAGCAGCCTCCACAAAACACCAGCTAAGCTTTTCTTTCCTCCTTTGAAATAAGCTAATGCAGTGAAACAAAGGCAAAAAACCTATTTGGTCAAATATTTCCCTTGGCTGCAGCATAATCTTTTATTTCTTTTTTTTTTAAGGAAAATCCAATGCTGTAAATAACTGGAATTTTATCAGGAGATTAAAGAAAACAAGCTCACTTTCTTCCCTGAAAGAAAATGAGCTAAAATATCATTGACAGATGGCAATCTGAGACTGGAATACTTTATTACAGGCTGATGACACCATTTTCTCTCTCATATTTACAAGTGTAAAAGGCAGGCACCTTTTACACAGCAGAGTGGAAAGAACCTGTTTAGCCAAGTGCTGCTGCTCAGGCAAGAGAAAAATACTCACTGTAATGTCACAATAAATCTGGTATTTATGAAAATGAGCCTGAGAGCCCCAGCCAGGCCAGGCACAACTTCTCCCAAGGAAATTTAATCATCCTGCACATCTCTCTCCATCAGTGCTCTGTCTCTGCTCCGAGACACAGCAGTCGGCAAAGCCCTGCAGCCCCTTTCCCAGCACAGCCTGCACGGTTCTGCTGCCTCATTTGGGGCTAAAAGTATCTTCTGAGAGACAAACAAACTGCTTTTTAATAGAGACCTGAGCAGCCTTTGAAGGTGGGGACCACAGTGACCCGTGGCACTTCTGTGGCTACAGAAATTGTCGTTCCAATATGCATTTCATTCTGTCTCTCACCTCAGCTCCTGGCTGCCTGCACAACAGATAGAGGAGCAGTGAGAATGAAAGGGAGAAGAGTTTCTTTTCAGGACAGGTGCTTCAGCAAACAAGTCCTTGTGATCCTTTTGTCCAACACTGATCCTTCCCTACACCCAGTCTTTCAAAACCTTCGACCATCTCACCTGATGTGACAAGCTCCCATCAGTTCCTAAACCATGCATTGAAACAGGGAGTCAGGGTGAAGAAATGCATCCCACCAGCAGCTCAACTGAGGCTGAAGCACCTGGAGTTCAGTTCCTGTCAGGCACCAGGGAATCCTCACCAGGAGAGCCTGAGCCTGCCCCTCCTGAGCCACCTGAGCTCAGGAGATCAGGCCACCCTCATTGCCCTGTCACAAAACCATAGAGGAGAACAAGGGTGCAGGGACACTGAAACACTTGTGGGAGTGGTGAGGCACCATTTTGCTTTTCCACTTGAAAAAGAAGGAAATATTTTGAAGTATGGTGGTAAGTTAATCTGGTTGTGAGCAAATGCATGGGTACATTAGTTTATGTCTTGTTGTGCAAATATCACAGAGCCATAGGAGCACAGAGTGGTTTGGGTTGGAAGAGACTTTAAAGATCACCCAGTTCCAAGCCCTGTCATGGGCAGAGACACCTTCCACTAGACCAGGTCCAACCCAGCCTTGGACACTTCCAGAGATCCAGGGGCAGCCCCAGATTCTCTGGGCACCCTGTGCCAGGGCCTGCCCACCCCCACAGGGAAGAATTTCTTTCTAATTTCTAATCTGAATCAACACTCATGGAATTATTCAACTCTAATTCCACAGGAGTTCCTGAAGAAAATTTAAATAACTTTGCTGGAAAGGGTATGGTTGAACTAGCAAGTACAGCTTTACAGGCAACCAGTGAAGTCTCTAAGTCTCAATTAAATCAGTGAAAAAAACTCCCAGCTCTGTGGGATATTTCTTCCCTGGGTTTTTTAGCATCCTCACGTACAGCCATCCTGGGGGGCCTCACACTGCCAGCTGTGCCAAGAGACTTTATGCAGAAGATGTTCACAACAGGAGATAATAGCAAGCAATTGAGGGCAAAAAAGGGTGGGATATATGGGGAAAAAAGAGTTGCAGCTCTTAACTGACCAGAGAGAGAAGGCTGTGAGGAAAGAGGGCAAGTCATTAAATCCATATCTTGGCTGATAGAGGAAGATAGCTGTATCTTCTCTTGCTGGAAAGAAATAAGTCAGTAAAACACATTTTCGCCACTGCTGCTGTGCACCATTATTGCAATTATTTAACAAAGAGATGGTTGAGTATATAAATACTGCACTGACTTTGATAATGGTTCTTTTAATTTGTACAGGTTCGACAGCACATTAAGGGCTGTGGGCACAATTATTCTCAAATGATAGATTCTCTTTCATGAAACCATATAGGGGATTTCTCTTGCTCTCTTCCTAAGGATAATAGAAAATAGCAGAAGCTTGACATCATAATAGAGTTCAAGTGCCTTAGCAGTATATCTGCTCTCAAAGAATTCTGAAAAAGCTGCACTAATGCACTTTGGTGTGTGCATGGCACAGGCAGGCCCCTTTGGAGCTCTGGCAAACAAACAGACTGTTGCCTCTCTTGTCCATCAATCCAGGCAGCTCTCGGGATGATATAATGCCATGGATTCCAACCCAATCAGCTGCTATTGCCTAATTATACAAGCAAAACAAATCCAGACTGTTTAAGGTAGAAGGGGGAGGCGGGAGGGGGAACTGCCATAAAACACTGAGGGAGAGCTGTCTCCTCTTTTCAAACATGTAAAACCAAAGAGTTGTTTTCCCCTTAAACAGGAATACTGCGGCCATGATTCCACAGACCTATTTACTTTTCTTTTCATAATGTGCCAGTCTGCATGCAATAAAGCTGTCAGGCACAGCTCGAGAGCAATAAATATGAGGAAAACTGTTATTTAACAGGCCAAGAATCATCTGTACAGTGTCACTGTGCATTCAGTGCAGTGCTTGTGTAAAAAGTCATTTTGCAAAATGACAATTTGTGTCGCATCTATTTCCATCTCTCCTCCTATTCCCTTTCCCTTGATTTTCCCAGCAGGAGTAGGGAGATTTCTGCATCCCTGCCCTGCTGCTGCTAAAGGAGCAGGTGCCAGGGCTGCCCAGTGCACCAAGACAGGGGAGCAAAAGGAAAGGGCAGAAACCTGCAGGGCTCTGAAGAAAACAGGATGGGAAAACTACTCTATTTTACCAGTCTCAGAACAGATATGTAAACCTAAAGATCCCATATATTCAGAGATAAAGGGAATGAAAGACAAATCCCTGAAGCACAAGAACCTGGATATGTATCTGCTTCAGCTACAACTCACAGAAACTGTTGGCTACGGGGCTTCCAGACTGAGAGAGAGAGAAAGAGTCTAAAATCTTGGAGTTCTATATCCCACCACTCCCTGCTCAGGCACTTATCACTTCTTCAGGCCAATAAAATATAGATTTCTTTCTTTAAGAAAGATGAGCTTCTATACACCCAGGTATAAAAATCTCATCAAGCCCATCTATGATTCTTATTTGAAACAGCTTCTCTAAAAATACAGTTCCCCTTTCCAAGGTGTTTCTCTCACAGCTCAGAGACAAAATTGTTCCAAACAATTCTGATGTAATGATTTGCCTTCAGAGACCAGAGCCCTGGTAGATTTGTGGTGAAGACTCCCAGAGGTGCCAGTGACCCAACAAAGGTCACTCTGAGCCAAAACATCCCAGAAAGGAGGAATGGTGACCAGAAAGATGTGCAAAAGAAATGAATTAAGGACTTAACTCAGTGTCAAGTTACATGAATGTGGTTTGCTGAAAGGAATAGGAATAAAATAATTATAGAGCTTCGATCTTCTGTCATGCTCCCTTTACCATGGTGTGATTTGCTCTTTTGAGCATCTACAGAAATTTAAAACCCAGTGTAGCATCTGGCCAACCCCCTTTCATGAAAAGAAATGAATTCCTGAAAAATCCCACTGAATAACATTAAATTTATCAGTGATATATGGGGGAAATAACCAGGCAGTGTATAGATCTGAAAGCAACCACCAGCACTGCCTGGTTCAGGAATGATATTTATTTATGTACTGTGATTATCAAGTGATGGAATGACTGGGTGGCTTGTGTTATATCTGCAGTCACAGACAGCCAACTGTGTAGATGGGCTGGAGATACATGACATTTGATTCGGGACTTTCACAGCCTCTTGGCAGGCCTGTTTTGTTCTGGGAGCATCAGCAACCCTATAAATAAGTTATTGATTTTAATTTGTGAGCAGAATATTGTTTAATCTCTGCAAATCGCCTCCTGTTCCACTGTATAAAGTCAGCAGAAGGAAATAAAAGTATTGAATATCTGCTAAATTGCACTGAGTTAAAAACCTGCCATCAGCGTCATTTTACCCTTCAAAACCAGCATTCTCCAAAACTGAGTTTCTTTTAATGGTGGCAGACTGCTCCTCCACAGAATGGCCCTAGAAATACTGTGAGATTTCAAGGGTATCTAATAAACTAAATAGTTTTGGCTCAGCTGTGGCTCATCTCGGGGCATTCTGTGGGGATGGGGCAGGGGCAGGCTCACCATCACTGTGAGGGTCCCTGCAGTGGGAGGGGGTTGTGGAGGAAGCAGAATGGTTCTGCTCAAAGGAAACTGTCAGGACAAGGTGTCTCTCTCTCCCTGATGGGTCTTCTTTTCCTCCCTTGGTACTGCACATTAAATCACTAAAACACTATGTCTCAAGTGACCAATTATTTGCCAGCCCCAGAGCATCACAGTCCAGCAAATGTCTCCATCTCACCTTGATTCAGACACAGAGTTTTAACTCACCCATGTTCATGCCTGAATTTGCCTCTCATTTGCAGTTTTGCCAAAAGCAGCTGGTGTTTGGAAGGGATTGCCCTGGGGAAGCTGAGGTGGTTTGTGATGGAGCTGTGTGACCAATGTGCCCACAGGACAGATGTCCCCATGGGGATACACACACCTCTGCCCTCCTCCACGGCCTCCAAAAGCCCCCCACCATCATCCCTGACAGCCACCAGCCCTGCTGCCTGCAGGGGACAAAGGGTCACCACAGCCTGTCACCTCATAACCATCCCAGAGTCACACTGGTTTGGGTTGGAAGTGACCTTAGAGATGTCTTGGTTTGGAAAGACAGGTGTCTGCCAGGGAAAGCCAGAGCCTCCCTTGGAATGGAGAATGTAAGCCCTCTCCCTCTGAATTATTAT